>BQKN01048518.1:0-23103 GCA_022839385.1 Asparagus kiusianus | reverse complement strand
GTCGAGATAAGCGCTTCTGCTTCTAGATTCCTTCGCGAATCGACAGAGTTCTGGATCTGATCTGATTGTCAGGTAGTCCACGGATATCGACGTCCCCATCACCGGCTAAAGACCCACGCAAACAAGAAACGACGAACGGATCTTGTGTTATTTTCGAGAAAGTTGTAACCTTTTATTTTCTTTTGTTGAAAATTTGAATTCTTTGTAAACGATTAATATTATAATGAATTCAGCAATGAAGGTAACTTTTAGCGAAAACAAACTGGCGACCACAGTGGGAGCCAACAGCCTTGTTGCCGAGGCTGTCGTGACGCAACCGGCATTTAAGATCCGGGTGAATGAAAAGGTCGAGTATGAATTCGACCAGCAAAAGTTTAAAGAGTACCTCTCTTCTTCCTCCTCCAGATCCGCCTCTCCAAGCAGGCGCAGGAAGGCCTCCTCTTCCAGAAACACTCGCGGGACCTCAGGCTTGAGGATTGAAGATCCCCTCGCCGCCGCTGCACTCACACCTCGCGACGCCCCCGCGACGTCCAAAGAGGTCGAAGCTGTGGATCCGGACTTCTCCTCTACCGTGAAGATAACTGCTAAAGGTGCCCCAACCTTGTCAAAGAGAGCACGCCAGAGACGGTGTCAATGACTTGCGCGACAATTAGCCAAGGCTTCGGAGTCGATGGACGGGATCCGCTATAATGTGGATCTGAAATCTAGGCAGCCCCAAGAACAACAACGGCAAGCCACCAACTCCTCCTCTAAGGCGGAAACGAATGAATGGGTCCGCGTCAAGAGGACCCGCTCTACCCTTGAGGATCGAATCAAAAAGCGTCATGCATTGCTCGCGCATGCCCGAGTCCTTTTGTAGAAAGCGGAAGAGATGCAGAAAGAAGAAACGGTTAAGAAGCCGCACAAGCACAAACAGGTATGGGTGCCGAAGGCGAAATCAGTGCCTAAGACAAAAGTGAACGAAGTCACCATCCGGCCTTCGTCAACTTCAGATACCGTTTCCCCTATTCCCGCACATCCGACAAAATCGTGTAGTAGCCTGGAGCTCATCAAATCTAGAGTTCCTTTGAAAGACTGCCTCGGTCCTCTACCAGAAGATCGAGGTAAAGCACCCGTGAAGGAGCGATTGGGACCGCTGGAGGGTTCCCAAACCACAATTCAGACTGGGGGTTGTACCAACCCCCCTAAGAATGGTAATAAAGGGAAGGCCCATGTTACCGACCGCATTGGATTGCGGGTTGAAGTTCAAGAGCCCGTTAGGGTTTCATGCTCACGAAAGCGTAAATCTGAACGAGTGACTCTTGGGGACGCCAATAAAGCATCATATCCCCAGAGGAAAACATATTTGCCCGATGATGATGATGTTATACCTGGGAGGTCGTACCAACACCCTATAGGTTGCTCCAGTCATCAAACTGACGAGTTGTACTATAGGGCTGGGAGTACGAACAAATCTCTGTTGGCCTTCTTGTTTTGATGATGTTTAACAAACAATTTACTTCTAATGTTGTTTGTCTAGTATTTGTGTTTTAGTATTTATTGTAGACAAACAACGTAGTTGGAGGATGGATGGAATTACGCTTCAACGATCATATCCAATGGAGGTTGGCGGAATGTCGGTGAAGCTTATACAATTCAAGTTAAAGATCAAGTTCAAGCCTCATCCAAGTGTACCAAGTTAAGCTACATCGAAGATCGATCAAGATTGCTTGGGTAATTTAGTTTAGGAGTTTATATTATGTGTGTTAAGTACGTTAAGCTCAATATCTATACACACACATTTATTGGTTTCTTCGTATATATATATAGTTATATATATATACATAAGTTTTGGTTTCTATGCATATATATAGTTTTATATATATACATACATAGTCTTGAGTTTTCATGTTTATATGCCCATATATGATTTCACCTTTAACAAGCTTATATTTATTGAAATCATACTTAGTGTTTTGAATATATTGCATAGAATATGCAATCTTATGAAAATATTATATTTCTAGGATATAGACGTTATAACAACATGTTATATCTTTTATCAAGTCTATACAATCATTTCATAAGGTTTCAAAATGTTGTTTGAGTCAAAATATCAAAATATCAATTTCCAGGTTTTCATGTTTTTGAACATATTTGCAAAATGACGATATTTTTCATTTGGGAAGTCCTTTTTCGAAACCAGTCGTTGTAGCATGTTTATTATCATGTCTATAATCATTCCCCAAAGTTTTACATTTTTTGGAATTTATTTGATATTTTTAAACAGGTTTTAAAATCAGCAAAACAGTTTTCTCGAATGTCAGATTTCGGTCGACCGCACCGGTCGACCGATCCTGTATTCATGTGTTCATTGGGCGACAGAGAGTCTGTCGGTCGACCGGTCCGGTCGACCGAGAGCTCCCATCGGTCGACCTGTACGGTCGACCGACGAAGTCTCTGTTTGTTTCGTTGTTTTCAGATCTGCTCGCGGTCGACCGGATTTTCCGTCGGTCGACCGAATTCTTTCCATCGGTCGACCGACGAGATTTCCGGTCGACCGACAAAAGAGTCGTTGGCTCCTAACGGCTATTTCTGAGCTGATCTGTCTGGGGCTTTTCTGTCTTTCACTTGGGGGTTTTTGGCTGAGATTTCTAGTGGGTATATATACCCCATTGCTGATGTCTTTTCAAGTTAATGAAGAGAATTGTTTAAAATAAGTTTAATGGTGTTTTGTGTTTGTTTAAAAGAGTGTTTAAGAGTTTGGTTTGTGAAGACAATTTCACAAGAGCAAGTGGAGATCATCATTTGGTGTTTGAGCATTCACTCTTCTCCTACTCTTTTGTCATCTTTAGAGAAGTGTTTCTAAACTCATTTAGCAATTTATTATTTTGATTATAATTTTCATAAGCTAGATTTATATTGAGTTTAGTTTAATCGTTTTATTGATACTCTTTGTTCACACACAACCTATTGAGCTTAGTGTATTTACATTCATAGTACAATTTGGGGTTGTGGGTTTGTGACTAAGAGTTGTGCTTAATTGAGTTCTCACCTTGTTTAGAGAACAATCAAATTGATTTATATTGTGCTTAATTGTGAGGATTCACTTGTAATACACTTGTACACCGAGAGAAGTGTGTGGTGAGAGACGGGGTCGAATCCAAGAGGAGTGGCGTCGGTTGACGTGCCTAGGGAGAGGTTGTAACCGAGCACTTGAGGAGGAGGACACGGGCTAGGACCAACACTTAGTGTGTGAGGTGTGATTGCATAGTGATTGTATTGTGAGGTGTCAACGTTGTTCGGGTGAACGTAGAAAACCCGGTTGTGATAGTGGAGATCTCCTCGAGGTGAGGAGCGGGGAAGTAGGTCGTGGGGACCGAACCTCGTAAACATATCGTTTTGTTTGTGATTGCATTGGCGTACTTTTACATTCGTGCTTATTATCCATATTGCCTTTGTCAATTGCTCATTGTTGTTTTTCCCTCTATCTAGTTTATATTGTTTACCCTTGTGTTAGTTAACATATCCTTACATATATCATATTGTATATCTCTTTGGTAGGATATATCATCTTGTGTTAGTGTATATATCCTTGCATATATTTCTATCATATAGGATATATCACCTTGTGTATATTGCATATTCTTGCACATAACCCTTTGTATATCTATCTTGCAAGAATATATTTGAATTAGTTTTAATTGGCATTTAATCGGATTAGATTAGCATAAGACCCTAATCACCCCCCTCTAGGGTCTAACAATCTCGAAAGAGAAATGTTTGAGACGCGGATTCTCATTGTCCGTGTGCTAATATAATCAGGGCAGTATTATCAGAATGCTGCTGTTCTAAAGCCCCACAGAGAGTTTCGGTGTTTGAGAGAATCTCCACCAGGACGTCCGAGGCCAAACCAAGGCATTTCCATAGGAGGAAACCTGTTCTCCGAAACAATGAATTTCCAGAAGTGTCTGTCAACATGACCGGGAGAGGGAAGTCAACACGACACTTTACCCGGGATCAGTTTGCTACAGTATCCCGACGTATGACCCGATTACGATCAGGAACCATCAGGCAAAAGAATTACCAAAGAATGGAAAAGGGACTTCCTTCAGAAGAGGAAACGTCGGATGTTTGCTCAGATGCTTGCTCGGCGATGACTTCCGATGATACGGAATCCAGCTCGGGACAATCATACGAGTCATTCATGATTAGCGTCGAGCAGATGGCTAAGATACTCGAGGATGCTTTGACCAAACAGAAAGAAAATTTCAAATTTGAAATGGAAATGGCTATGCAGTAAATGAGAGAAATGCATGACCAACAAATCGCAGCACTGACAACTCATCAAGGAGAATCTAGCCGTCGCAATAATCCTAACCAGGATGACAACGAACGGGAAGTGGATGAGAATGTTAACATGAATATTCCTCCCGTCAATAACAATACTGGGGGTGGTCCTTCGGATGATAACAATACAAAAGAAGACCACGTCACTTCTCCTCGAAGACAGATACAGGCGAAATAAGAAGATGAGGGATTTAGAGAGCAAAATTAATGCGTTGATGAGTGCTCAAGAAGTAAAAAGGTCCGGAATACCATGTCCATATCCAAGGGAATGAGAATCAATTTCATATCCGGTAAAGTTTAACTTAATCAACTTTACGCCGTTTGACGGAAAGGGTTTCCCTACCCAACACTTAATATACTTCAAGTCTCACTTGGGAATAATCTCCGAAAATGAATCTCTAATGGTGCGGTCATTCGTTGGCACTCTTCACAGATCAGCCTTCGATTGGTATTGCCGTCTTAAACCAGGGAGTATCAGCAGTTGGGATGACATGGAGGATATGTTTCTAACAAACTTCTTTGACGACACCGAGATTTCAATTGGTACGCTATTTGACGAGAAACAAAAAAATGGTGAGTCGGTCGAAAACTTTGTTAAGAGATTCTGGAACAAAGCGATGAACTGTAGGGATCCGGTCAGTGAAGACTTTATCCTCGAGACTTGTCACGATAATCTTTCATTGGACATCCTCGAAGCTATGGGAATGGCACCGCCAAAGACCTGAAAAGATTTAAAGGTGCAAGGAGAACGAGCTGAACGGTTCCTTAAAAGGAAAAAAGCCGAAAAGGGTCAAGCGGTAAATAATCCTCCACAACAGAATTTTGTCCCTAAGGGTAAAGGAAAGGCACAAGCGAATACAGTGGACACGAACCAAACGTTCGATGTGCAAGCGTAACCGCAACAGCAACAGTAGAAAGCGCCTCAGCAGTCACGGTAGCAACAACAGCCTCAGAAACAGAAGGCTTCGGAGCCAAAATTCGCGAAGGTCTACTCGTTCAAAGAGGATGAAGTTCCCGGTATTTTTAAATACCTTATAGAGAACAACAAGATCAAGTTGCCTCTGATCCAGGATCATGAAGATGCTAAAAGAGTTAATGATCCAAAGTACTGCGCGTTTCATAGAGCGGTGCATCATCCCACCAAGGCATGCTACGCCCCTCAAGGACAAGATCCAAGCTTTAATAGATGTTGGAGTCATCACTATAAAGCAACCTAAGGAGAAGAAGGTGGGTGCGAATGCAGTGTCGATCAGTTTCGGATCCGTTCCCTTGAACTGGTTTCAGCCTGAGCCAGTAATAAATGCGACGGTAAAGACCGTGAACGACGATCCTCACAAGCAATGCCAGAAAGGACTTGTGCCACACACAGCTCCAAATGGTGAGATTCTTTGGGTTCACCCCGATCTAATTGGAGATGAACAATGGACTGGATCCTCTTCCAAGAAAAAGTCAAAAGGAAAAGGTAAGTCTTGTTGTGGAGCCGCAGCCATTCCAGAAGGAGATGACGAAAGTATTCATACTTTCCCATTATCCGAAGATGAGCAGGAGGCCTTTACTACCAAGAGCGGGAATGAGTATCACTTTAAATATCCGGATGCCTCCGAGCAGTTAGCTGAACAGGGGGTGACCAAAGCTATTCCCTCTAAGACATTGGCGAAAATGGGGGTGATCGCGACTCCCCCTGCACCCGTAGTTGCAGAGAAAGCCCAACAAAAGTAAAAAGGGAAAGAGCCTCTACACCAGGAAATCCAAAACCCGAAGCAATCTCGGTTTAATCTACCGATTGGAAGAGATAAACCGGGGAGCTCGAATACTCTGCATCGCTTCGATATTATGGCGCAACTAGCTAATATACCGGCTAGAATAACATTGTATGAATTGTTGCGTCTCTCAAAAGACACGAGGGAGCGTTACAAGAAGCCCTGAGCAATTCTGAAGCTTTCCTGACTCAGATCAAACCATCTCATGAGGAACCAGAGCCGTCAGTTCAACACTGCAATCTCCTGGCACATCATTTTCCCTACATTTCCTTCACCAAAGAAGACATGCAGACGAAAAATTCAAAGCATGACCGGCCCTTGTACTTCACCGGGCACATTGGCTCCAGCGTTGTCAACCGGATCCAAGTCGATCCGGGTTCCGCTGTCAGCATCATGCCACTCCGATTGATGTATAATCTCGGAATACCGGCTAGTAAGCTAGCCTTCATGGGCACTACGATCTACGGATTCAACACCAGTGGGTCCAGACCCTTGGGAAAGATTCAAATAAAGTGCCAGATCGGGGATTTGAAGTCAGAAGTCACATGCTACGTGATTGACGTAGAAACCTCCTATAACTTACTGTTGGGTCGACCCTGGATCCACGGTAATCTTATAGTCCCATCAACTCTTCATCAGTGTCTCAAATACGTGGACACCAATAATGAAGTCAAGACGGTGGTCGCGGATAAGCAACCGTTTAAGGGATTGGAGAACTATTTTAACGATTCCCTTCTATACAGTGCCGAATCCGATACTGAACCATCGGCCCAAGGAACAGACAACGGAGATGAAGCTGATACCGAAGCTGGGTTTGATTATGATGGCGGATTTTTACTTAATGACATTGTACCCATTGTAATCAATCTTGACGATGAAGAATTATTGGAAAGTAGTTGTAACTGGCAACTTGCCGAAGAAATATCAATAAATGAGGATTTAGAGTACTCGTTGTGTCTTGATAATATCACTAAGGAGCTGTATGACGACCCTGACTTGTATATGCCACTTCAATCATTTTGCATGATAAAAAAGCAGGTAAAGGATCCATGCGGGACGACACTTGTCATCCCTACAAAGACAGGGGGTGAAAAGGAAGTTATCTACGGTAAAGGAAAAGAATCTCCGATACCAGACCATTTCTTGGAAGAAGAAGACGATGATGATAAACATGCCCCTCATCTATTTAGATATAACACAAAAGCCCGTGGTCTCATGGAGAAGTACGGATATGACTTCACGCTCGGAGAATGTCTTTGTTTTGGTCAAGGTCCGCGAGTTCCACCTCGAATGGCCTATGTACCAAAAGGAAAACCCGACGACTATTATCACCACAGAAGAGGTTTAGGCTATGTCTCCTCGTCTGATGACGAATGTTGCTGGCAGGTCATCGATCAAATTGCTAACAAAGGTAAAAACGGGTATTCTTCTGATTCTTCAGCTTGGGATTCCGACACTAGTCTTGGAGAAATGTTCAAAAAACTAATGTCGAATATGGCTACGGTCGACCCTGCGACAATAGAGGAAGACGATCAGATACCAACTTGGGAAGATCCTTGGGTTCATCACCTGAATATGCAGTACGGTGATAGATTTGAACAAAGGGAACCTCCTACTGAAGATCAAGTAGTCCAAGTGAATATGGGTAACGAGGGTAATCCGAAGCCAATATTCATTAGCGATAGCCTCCCGCCGGATGAGAAAGAAGAGTTAAACTCTCTTATCAGGGAATACATTGATGTGTTCGCCTGGAACTTTAAAGATATGCCAGGACTCGATCCAAATGTAGCAGTGCATCGTCTCAATATTAAGCCGGATGTCAAACCTGTCAAACAACAATAAAGACGGTTTCGTCCACAGATGATGGAGGCAATCGAGACCGAAGTTAAAAAGCTTATTGACTCGGGCTTCGTTAGGGAAGAGCAACATCCCGAGTGGCTTGCCAATATTATCCCGGTCCTTAAGAAGAACGGGAAAATAAGGGTTTGTATCGACTTTAGAGACCTCAACGCTGCCTGCCCAAAAGACGATTTCCCTCTTCCCATCACAGATGTCATCATCGACAATACGTGTGGGTTTGAGAGAATGTCCTTCATGGACGGATTTTCTGGTTATAATCAAATAAAGATGCATCCGGATGATAAAAAACATACCGCGTTTAGGACACCCCTCGGCGTTTTTTGCTACACGGTCATGCCCTTCAGCTTAAAGAATGCAAGTGCTATATATCAGAGAGCCATGTCGAAGATCTTTCAGGAGCATCTCCGAAAGACTGTCGAATGCTACGTGGATGATCTGGTCGTGAAAAGTCGTGACAAGAATGATCACATTAAAGACTTAAAGACCATGTTCGATCTGATGCGGACCCATCAATTGAAAATGAATCCTACCAAGTCTTTCATCGGAATGTCCAGTGGTAAATTCCTTGGATTCGTCATCACCACCAAAGGTATTCACATCGACCCTGATAAAATAAAGGCAATTAATGAGTTATAACCTCCGAGAAACCTTAAAGAGCTCAGAGGATTGCAAGGGCGGTTGGCTTATATCCGTCGGTTCATCTCGAACCTCTCAGGAAAATGTCAACCATTCTCTAAACTCACAAAGAAGGGCATATCATTCGTATGGGACGATGCTTGTCAAAAAGCGTTCGAGAGTATTAAAGAATATTTCTCAAAACCTCCTTTACTCGTTGCACCGAAATCGGGCAAACCGTTCTTGATTTATGTCAAGGCGACGAGCCACTCATTAAGTGCACTACTTACACAAGATGACGATAACGGTCATGAACAGACAGTATATTATCTGAGTCGGACTTTGGTAGGTGCCGAATCCCGATATCCCATAATCGAAAGAGAATATCTTGTCTTGGTATTCGCAATTCAGAAGATGCGGCATTATCTGGTTGGACAGACTATTTATGTTATCTCCAAAGTTAACCCAGTCCGAGTATTCATGACACAGCCAGCTTTCATGAATTGGCGGTTAGCAAAATGGGCATTGCTCTTATCCTAATATGACTTGCATTTTAAACAACAGAAGTCAGTAAAAGGACAGGCTATCTGTGACCTCCTGGCAGCTAATCCAACTACGGATATCGCCGAGATATATGTCGACCTACCCGATGAAACCCACGAAGTCAACGCAACTTCGCACCAACAAGTATGGTATTTGTACTTCGATGGCGCTTCCCGAGCAGCTAATGTAGCAAGTGCTCTTGGATGTTCTAAGATCTCTTCTGGAGTTGGAGTCGTCTTAGTTTCCCCAGGAAAACATGCGATGCCTCGAGCCTACTCGTTGACCGAGTCATGCTCAAATAATGTAGCCGAATATAACGCGCTACTCATAGGACTCAATTTTGCTAAAGAACTGGGGGTTGAATATCTCGAAGCTTTCGGTGATTCTGAACTAATAGTTAAGCAAGTTCAAGGGGAGTATGAAGTCCGAAGTCAGGATTTAATACCATATCATAAGATGGCAGTGGAGATGGCAGAATCATTCGAATGATTCTTCATCGAACACATTCCGCGGTTACAGAACACTTACGTAGATGCGTTAGCAGCATTGGCCGTATCCCTAGCATAGCCTCCTGAAACAGAACAGTTTGTTACAGTAAGGACTCACCAACTCCTGGTGTCAATCTACATTGAAAATGGCGAGGAAGAGGATGTTAAAGAAGTATACTCAACTCAGGTCGAGTTCGAACCCCGAGATTGGCGTTTCCCCATCATCGACTACGTCTTGCGTGGAATTTTACCAGAAGACGTGAAGGAAAAGGATTCAATCTGACGAAGAGCACCGAGGTTCTACTATAATATGGAGAGTCGAACTCTATATCGCAGGGGGTACGATGACTTGCTACTACGTTGCTTATCGATTAAAGAAGCAGAAGAAGTCCT
This sequence comes from Asparagus kiusianus, assembly GCA_022839385.1. Taxonomy (NCBI): domain Eukaryota; kingdom Viridiplantae; phylum Streptophyta; class Magnoliopsida; order Asparagales; family Asparagaceae; genus Asparagus; species Asparagus kiusianus. The sequence continues at coordinate 13,115 of BQKN01048518.1, read as the reverse complement.
GAAAGAGACACACGAAGGGGTTTGCGGTGCACACCAACCTGACCCCAAACTTTATGACCGCATCAGAAGAATAGGGTATTATTGGCCCACCATGATCAAAGATGCAGTCGCATATGCCCAGAAGTGTCATGCGTGTCAAGTGCACGCAAATTATATGCACCAACCCCCAGAGCATTTGCATCCTTCGGCGACCTCGTGGCCTTTTGAGACTTGGGGAATGGATATTGTTGGTTCTATAAATCCCCCGTCAGTCAGAGGTGACCGATTTATTCTCGCGATTACCGATTACTTCTCCAAATGGGCTGAAGCGATTCCACTCAGGGAAGTTAAGACAAGCAACGTTATTGCATTCATCAAGCACCATATTATTTACCGATATGGTGTCCTAAGAAGGATTATACACGACAATGGTCCTCAATTCGTCAGCAATGCCTACATTAAGTTTTGCGAGAAGTTCAGAATTCAGGACCTCTCGTCAATGGCGTACAATCCCGCAGCGAACGGATTAGCTGAAGCCTTTAACAAGACTATCATCAAGCTGTTATCAAAACTCATGAAGACTAACAAACGAGATTGGGATAATAAACTTGGTAAAGCCCTGTCGGCTTACCGCACCACCGTTCGTACACCTACTGGCGCAACCCCGTATTCTTTGGTGTACGGATGTGAAGCCGTCCTTCCGTTGAAAATACAAATTCCATCTCTTCGAATCGCTCTCGCAACCCAGATGACGACCGAAGAACAACATCATAAACGCCTCGAAGAACTCGAGATGCTCGACGAAAAGCGCTTAGAAGCCCAATAGCATATTGAGTTCTACCAGGCTAGAATTTCCCTAGCTTTCGACAAGAAGGTTCGACAACGGAGTTTTAAAGAAGGGGATTTGGTCTTAACTGAAAGAAGACCTATGATCCTTAACTCCAAGAAGAAAGGTAAATTTGAACCCAAATAGGAGGGTCCATTCGTAGTAGAGACAATCTACTCGAGTGGCGCATACCGCCTAGTTATCAAGGAAGGCGATCGGCTTATGATGCCAATAAACGGTAAATTCCTAAAAAAATACTATCCTTAGTACCTTTAGGATAACCAATGTATCGGGAAGTTCCTAGAAGAATTCCACGTGTGGTATTCTTAGGGATAACCTAATCACTATAAAAGTGATAATTAAGACATCTACATTTAAACTTTAAATGTCAGAATGTTTCCTTTTTCCAAATTCACTAACTCTCATGAGTTATTTTGTTGAGACGAGATTCGATCCTTTTGACAGATTAATCTTTCCTCACAAAATCCCCCACTGAGCAAGTTAATTGACGGTGGGCCCGCCAAAACTTCGATCTGCCAATTCGTGGTAATTTTTAAAACTTGACGTGTTAAGTCCTAATCACTTAACATCGATATCTTCCATCAAGTAGCTAATACAAACCAGTTTTTCTATTACTACCTGTATTCTACTCTCTTTGCTTTCAGGTCAAACCTATAAAAGTTAGGGCCAAAGCCAAATTCTTATCTCGATTCCTTCCATGAACGAGAGGTCCACTTTCAATTCGAGCAATCAAACCTATAAAAGTTAGGATTTTTTCCCATCTCACTTAGTCAAACCTGCAGGTAGTTAGGACTAAGATCGAGTCATCCCTTTCGATAAACGAAAGACTGTCATCTTTTCTTTTGCAACCAGACCTATAAAAGTTAGGGTCAAAATTGAATCTTTCCCCTCAATCAATGAGGAACTCTTTTTAGATCAAACAATCAATCCAATAAAAGTTAGGGTCGTTTGAATCTTTCCGATTCTCGGAGTGGAGATCCCACTCTTAGTTTCATCTTTCCGGATTCTGGAAGTGGAGATCCCACCTCGAGTTTCTTTTCTAACTGAAGATAGAATATAGAATTCTTCCTCTTTAGTGTTGAAAGATAGAATATAAAATTCTTCCTCTTTCATTTTAGGTTCGTCTTTACCCTAAACAAGATCTGGGGCCAAGAATATAAAATTCTTCCGCTCCAACTTTGGGTTTGTCTTTACCTTGAGAAAAGACACAATTCTCAACTTCTAATCCGCGCACTTTATGCACGGGGAATTTTATCTCGACTCCTAAATAAAGATAAGCCTACGCTTAATACGCGTTGCCGGTTTAGTCTTTCGCCGATTGAAAAAGACATCAGAGTCTAAGTCTGGGGAATTTTATCCCGAATCCTAAGGAGGGATAAGTCAACGCCTAATACGCGTTGCCGGGCGCCATATTCTCATAAAAAGTGGTGAAGTCTATGTATTCAAAATCATAGCACTAAGTCTAAGAGAAGTAATCCTCTTAGCACAACGTTACATGTGAAACGGGTTTTAATAATTCACATCCTAGTGTAGGCTGTCTAAAAATCACAATAGATAGCTTATCCCCTATCAAACACCGATGATGGAAGTTACAATCTGACGACTTTCAGAAGGTTACAATTTGAAGACTTTCACGTAGATCGCTGAAGGTTACAAACTGACGACCTTCACGACAGCCGATGAAAGCTCTAGTTCAACAGCATTCACAATCAACATCGGGAGTTACAAACTGACGACTCTCATATTCTCAAGGAGCCAAGACGAAGATTACAAGACAATGATCTTTGCAACGCTATGACAAAAGAGATTACTCGTTAATAATCTCTTCAAGGCAAGACACGGAGGTCCTCCCCATGTGTCAACAGTAAAACGCCAGGGTCGAAACCCGCGTTACAATATCAAAACTCCAAGGTCGAACCCCGCGTCACAACATCAAAAACTCCAAGGTCGAACCCCGCGTCACAACATCAAAAACGCCAAGGTCGATCCCCGCGTTTCCAAGCTGCAACAAGCCAAAACGCGAGCGACCCTCGCGTTCATCAATGTTCAGCCAATACCCAACCTCGCGTCTCAATCCTAAGACGTGAGGTTAGGGTCCTGAACGCCAACGTGGGCGTTTGACTCATTCAACATGAGTTGAACGGTTCTAAAACCGTTTATCCCACGTTCTGAGGGATTTTCGCCCACGTAGGAGCGGATATAGGGGACAGTTACAACCCCTTATCCCCATATAAAACTCAACAAACTCGACAGAGTTAAGGGCTGGCTTTTTGAACGGAGGAAGTTAGCCAAGGTGGGATTTTCAGCATCTAACCGCACAGGTTTGAAGGCGATTCAAGATCTCAACCACTCGGGTTTGGGGATTCAGCACTAGCAGCAACAAAATCCTTGGAGATAGGATTTTCGAATCAAGCTCAGAAGATCAAATCTGAGAGGATTCTTCAACGACAGAAGATTTGCTTGGTCATTAACCGAATTTTCGGTTCTAACAACTCTATTCACAGAGTTCTAACTCGTTCAGAGTTCTTAAACTCGTTAAAGAGTTATCCATAAAACTTTCCACAGAAAGTTCATCGTTCCCACGAGATAGAGACGGTCGGATCGTCAACGGAGAGCAAATTCGACGCGAACAATCGAAGGAGGCACTCCATCGCTACCGAGAAGAACCCAGTTTTAAACAAAGGGGAAGAACCAATTTCGTTCTCCTCTCTTTTGTAATCAAGTTGTAATCGAGATCAAAGGAATCAATTCAAATTTTCTTTTATCTTCCTTATTGCAATTTTCCTACATACACCTAGCCCGACTCGAACGGTGGTCGGTAAAGGCTCATCAAATCCGTTAATGACTGGGGGTTTGCCAAAAACCCTAAGTCTATGTCTAACACACATCGCCGGTTTAGTCTTTCGCCGATTGAAAAAGACACCAGAGTTTGAGTCTAGGGAATTTTATCCTGAAACCTAAGAAGAGATAAGCCATCGCCTAATACGCATTGCTGGGTACCTTTTCCAATAAAAAAACAGTGAAGTCTATGTATTCAAAGTCATAGCATCAAGTCTAAGTGAGTCAATACTCTTAGCACAATGTTACATACGGATTAGACTAAGACAATCCGTATGCTAGCCCGATTCAAACGGTAATTGGTAAAGGCACATCAAATCCGTTGATGGCTGAGGATTTGCCAAAAATTCTGTAAATATTATGTTCATTAGATTCGCAATCAATAAAGAAACATCATGATAAAAGATGAGTGTATTAAAATCAAATACTAGGTCTCTACTAATAGATCAAGTCAAAGCATACAATAAAAAGCCCATTGGCCCGAACGCAGTCGGCGATCAAGAATGTGAAATTCTAACTTAGAAAGTCTATCTGCATAACTCTGCTCAAGCTCAGCCTGCAGTTCAACTCGGACAGATTCTTCATAATTGCTCAAGATCTTCGCGGCTTTATTTTTCAGCTTCATCAATCTCTCCTGCGTAGACCCTAATCTCTCAAGTATCTGTCCGCGAGACTTCTCTAGTCCAGCCAGCTCCTCTGCAATGATAGCACCAGACTCCTCGGCATACTTCAAGGCCTTCTTCAACCTATCTATTTTCTCGCGGTTGGAGTCCAAAGAACTGAGTAACTCGGCTCTGTCAGTGTCTTTTCTTGCAAGATTAGCCATCAGCTGTGCAATAGAATTCTCATGTGACTGAAGCTCGCTGCCAATAGAAGATCTTAAGTCACGCCATTGTGACAATCTATGCTCCAACTGAGAAGATACGAAAGAAGAAGCTCCATTAGCCTTTAGCTCCTCTAACTCTCGGAGTTCAGACTCCAGGACAATAAAGTCGGCAGCAAGAGAGTCAGCTAACTTCGGATATCCCTTTTCTTTGATCATCATCAAATGGCGAGAAAGAGAACGTCTGAACTGATCGAAGCAATACCCTTGATGAAGAATCTTCTCGATCATGCCGTTAAAAAAGATGACGAAAGAGCTAAGATCCATTCGGAATATGTCTCTGCTGGGATCGGGATCAGCCAAAAGGGCGAGGGCATGCTCATATGGAGAAGGTTTAGAGCCTACGAGGAATCATGTTGAAGAGTAATAAATTCTTGAACGTTATAAAATTTAATTTAAAGCGAATTGCAAGCATGCCAATACCAATAGAGGTCCCCGCAGACTGAGGTCTGACGATCGGCTCCGTCAGTCTAGTCTCAACGGGCTCCGAGATGACAGCAGGTGTGTGTTGGCCTTCTTGTTTTGATGATGTTTAACAAATAATTTATTTCTAATGTTGTTTGTCTAGTATTTATGTTTTCATATTTATTATAGACAAACAACGAGTTGGAGGTTGGATGGAATATGCGCTACAACGATGATATCCAATGGAGGTTGGCGGAATAGTGGAGTGAAGCCTTGCAATTCAAAGTTAAAGATCAAGTTCAAGCTTCATCCGTGAGATTACCAAGAAGAGCTTATTGAAGATCAAGATCTAGCTTGGGTAACTTAGTTTAGATTTTATATTATGTGTGTTAAATACCTTAAGCTCAATATCATATACACACACGTATTTGGTTTCTATGTATATATATAGTTATATATATACATGCATGGTTTTGGGTTTTCATGCTTTGGACACACTTACAAAATACATGAGTTTTCACAAATGGAAATTCAATTTGAGAAATTCTTTTTCTAACATGTTTGTTTTCATGTTTATAAACATTTCGCAAAGTTTCATCAAGTTTGGAATTGATTTGTTATGTTTAATGGAATTTACAAAATCATGTTTTTGTTCGTGCACATGTTCGTGCATGTTTTACAAAACAGATGAGTTTTCATAAATGGGAAGTAGTATTCAAGAAAATTTTTCTTTGACATGTTTATCTACATGTTTATAAACTTCTCTCAAAATTTTACTATTTTTGGAGTTGATTTACTATGCCCAATTGATTTTACAAAATCGTGTATGTCAGTAGTTTTTCAGAAACTATAAATCTGTGTTTAAATATTTATTTCTCTCAACTGGGAAATAATTTTTTAGAAATTCTTTCTCTAACATGTTATACTACATGTCTAGAAACTTCCTACATAATTTCATAATTTTTGGATCTCTTTTACTATTTTTAATTGATTTTACAATGTCAGATACGTAAATTTCCAGAATGCTAGATTTTGGGGTATTTTGGTCTTTTCAGCCTATAACGGCTAGTAACGGCTAGTTTTTGATATTTTCGGTTTTTGGGGGTTTGTGGCTGGTTTAAGAGGCTATAAAAAGCCCTCAACTTTCATTGTTTCTTATGGATGTTTAAGAGAGTTTTAAAAAGAGTTTTACAAGTTTGTTGAAGAGTTTTTAAGTTTGTTTCAAGAGTTTGTTTGGTTTGAAGATTGTTTTCACAAGTGGAGGAGATCATCTTCTTGTTTGGGCTCAAATCTCCATCTCTCCATCTTGATCTATTGAGAAGTTTTCTAAACTCTACTCTAGCTTTTATTTATTGATTATTTGTTAATTATCATTTCTATTAAAGCTAGTTTTATATTGAGTTTAGATTTGATTTTATCTCACTGTTACACACACCCACTTGAGCTTATTGTATTTGCATTCATAACATATTTGGGTTGGTGAGAGTTGTAACTTTGAGTGTGAGCTTTCATTGTGTTCTCATCCATATTAGAGAATAATCATTTGTTATATTGTGCTCTATTGTGAGATTCACTTTGTAATACACTTGTATACCGAGTGAGGAGTGTGTGGTGAGAGTCGGGGATCGTTCCAAGAGGAGTGGCGTCGATTGACGAACCTAGGGAGAGGTTGTAACCGAGCACTTGAGGGAGACACGGCTAGGTCCAACACTTGTGTGGGTGTAGAGTGTGATTGCATAGTGTTTGTTGTGTGAGAGTTTTCGGTGAACTTGTAAACCGAGTGTGTAGAAGTTCCGACTTCCAAACCGGATTGTGATAGTGAATTTCTCCCCGTGAGTGGGGAGCGGAGACGTAGGATGGAAGGTCCGAACTCCGTGATCATTTGAGTGTGTTTGAGTTTGTCATTGGCGTATTTGCTTTTGCACTTATCTTATATCGCCAAATTGTGCATTGCTCATTTATTTCATCCACTATCTAATTCATATTATTTACCCTTGTGTTAGTTTACATATCCTTGCATATATCATATTGTATATCTCTTTGGTAGGATATATCACCTTGTGTTAGTTTTATATCCTTGCACATACATTGCCTATATCTCTTTGTTATGATATATCTTGTTGTTTATATTGATTATCCTAGTTCATATAACTTGTTATATTTCATACTTGCTAGGATAACTTGTTAATTAATTTTAATTAGTATTTAATCGAATTAGATTAGCATAAGACCCTAATCACCCCCCCCTCTAGGGTCTAACAGTGTGGTCGTTGAGGGTATATCAAACTCTCTAGGTAAATCGGCAGTGCCTCTCGACGGTGAAGGAGAGACACCACCGTTATGCAAGCTAGCGGTCCTAGAAACCATAGTCGTATCAGTCATGACGGCTAGTCCTATGGTTACACTTCTTTATTAGTCAAATGGAAATTTAGACAAATAAAGAGGATCGTGGTGATAGGATTATATGCGTACCCGCAGGTCCATCACCCTCAGGTAAATTGGAAATGCCAGGAATCGAAACTGCATCAGTCCCGGTGGCTGGTCCTGTGATTACACTCCTCCATTAGTCAAGTAAAGATTCAGACCAATAAAAATCATGGTGATGAAGATTATATGCATACTGGCGAGTCCATCACCCTCAGGTAAACTAGAGATGCCAGGAATCATGACGGAATCAGTTCCAATGACTGGTCCTGTGATTATAATTCTTTGTCATTCAGATAAAAGATCTGACAAAATGAAGAGAATTAGATATATACCTGCAGACGAATCACCCTCAAAGGATGGTCCTACAGCCCCTCTGGTGGCCTGCTCAGCCAGCATGTCGACTAACAGTCTAATGTCGGATCCTGAGAAACTTGATGCTGAGACATACGCTTGTTCCTCAAAACCTATATCATGGAAAGCCTCATCCTCAACTGGTCTCTCTAATACAGCTCCTACATGAGAATTTAGGTGTTGGATATATACAAAAAGATGGGGAAAGAAGGAAGAGCTCAGATGTACCTACAGTAGTGGCAGAAGATTCTTTTGCCCCGACATCCGTGCTTGGATTCTTCAAGTTATCTGAAAGAAAGCAAAGAGTGGAAATAATTAAAGGAGAAATAAATCCTGAATTCCCTAACTCTTTCAACTGCTACTCGAGTAGGGTATCATCGGATTTAGATATACCTGGGCGTAGAATTGTTGGTTCAATACTATTAACATGCTCAGTATCCATTTTCATGTCAACATCCATAGGCTCGTCATGAATGGCATCACACATCTGCTGCACGAAGCTATCCAAATGGTCAGAATCAGGGAATACAGAATCTTGTGGAAGTTCACCTTCGTCATGGTTTCCTGAAATATAGAACATAATTAAGTTCAACAAATCAAAAAGGTGAATCATCTTAAAGCAATAACAACAATAAGGTATTACCCTCCTCTCCGCCGGCGATGCCTCCTAACTCCGCTCCATAGGTGCGCCGACAGCGGTCTTCTTCCGTTTCAGAATACGAACTCTCACAGAACCAATGGGCCGTTCATGCATGAACTTACTACGCATTTCAACCTGTGCGGGAGCTTTACCGCTAGGTCGGGACCTCGTATAGCGAGAAGCAAGCGACTCATGCTCATCAACCATTCTACCTAGGGTGATAAGTGTCATCTTGTTAGGATAAGTGAATAAGACCTTTCGCTCTGGTTTTTGAAAGGCCAATTGAGATTTAGAAAGGATTTGATGTTGATGCCAACGAAAAAGGGCTAGATCCATTAATCCTGAAAAGAAAGAGTTGGACAAACCTGTAGAAGGTTCTTCCCCGTCGGTACCTATGTCCACGTATTCTTCCTCAGAAGTCTCATCCTCATCGTCAGTAGGAAGAAGTTCTTCATCATCCTCCATCCTATTTCCACTCAAAAGGGAGGGTTTAGCAGGCTTTTTCTCCTATTTCTTTGAAAGCTTAGCCTTACGAGTAGCCTTGATAGTGATTTGAACCAAGTGCTCGGCCTCCAACTCTGAAAGGCTCCTCACGCCTATAAACTCGTTGGCAGAAAGGAACCACTTGCAGCTGAGGAAGGTAAGCAACGGCTTGCGCTTAGATGAAGGAAGAGCGAAGTAGGCTCCAGTACATCCCACCATAGTCCAAAGCCATGCTCGAACGCCATCAATAAGCCTGCCCTCAGTCCTCAAACCACGACTCGGATTCCCAACATACAGCTGGTCATAACCGAACTGGCGAGCAAAGCGACACGGAAGGTAAGGCTCTATATGACAACGGTTCTTCACCCGAAGAACAAGATACCCAACGCGGTTGTTCACCAACCAACGAAAACAACCAGCGTCAAGAGAAGTCTGACCAGTCCTGGGTCTCTCCTCATCAATCAACACATCATCGTAACGACCTAAGAAGCGAGGAAAACACTTGAAGAACTCCTAGCTCTTACGAACTTGAAGCTCTCACTGTACATCAGTGAACGTCTTCCCGAACCATTTACTCCTTTCCAATAGCTGTACAAAAGTGACGGAGACATCAACAGTACTGGGCGCCGACATCAAATCAGGACGGTGAAGAACGAGCCACGCCAACAGGTATGTATACAGAAGCTCGACCTTTACAGAAAATAAGCTCGGTTGACGGTTCAGGACCCACCTGTGTAAAACCATCGACTAAATACCTAAGCCCATAATGGATGCCAGCAACCATCGCCGGAAGAAAAGAAAGCTCCCTCTCGTAAGCTAGCTGAACGGCAGGGAAGAGCACCTCAAGAGGTAAGACGTTAGAAAACTGATATGGAACGACGCACTTCTTCAACCAAATAGCAAGATAGCCTGCTAGCAGAGTCTTGGGATGAATGGACTTCTGTGCATGACAAAGGAATGTCCGAAACTTGGTCCCTGCAGAAAAAGCTCCCTCAGCACTGACAATAGTGAGAGAACAAGCCTCGGCCTTCTCCATTAACTCATTAACGGCAGAAGGTGTCAAAACGTCTAACTCACGAACAGTCTCGCTTAAATCACCCTCCAAATGCTGGAATAGATAAACGGCGAACTGCTTCAAGCTGATATGTCTCTTCCTCTTCGCCTGAAAGGTCACTTTGATTAGAGATGTATAATAGTGACATGTAAGATCCCAAAGTGTGTCATACATATCGGGCGAATCCTTCTTCATCCGCTCCAATTGCAGGTTCGAGGGAAAGTACTCCTGGTACGGACAATCCCCCATCGGAAGACCAGAAACTTTGTGCATCTCATGCAAAGCTAACCCTAACTCTCCACCGCAAGATAGAAATGTGTTACTATCGGGGACATATGTTTCTAATAATGCTAGGAAATGGCGACAGCTGATCGGGAATCCATACATGGTGGCTCGTATAGGCGCATACAACCCACTGCTTCTCAGATCACTCTCCCAACGTCCCAAGACGTAACCAGTCATACGGGTCCACCATCCCTTGGGTTGTGAGTAAAGCCAACCAAAACATCTGAAATCTGGTGGAGGTAGCTTCCTCCTAAGCTTAGCCAAACGATTCCTCACAGTAGGAGCAGCTACTGATACCTCGTCTGGGGGTGCGGTATTAAGACCCAGAATCTCTGGTCGAAGACCACGAATATAATTATGCCCATCGGAGCCTGGAGTCTTATGGTGGGAGATATATCCGCAATGAACTCGGTCGCCATCATCTGTGAGATTCCAGGACATCCGTCGCTGTACAGCCTGCCCCTCCAAATGAGTAAATGAATGCTGACGAGGAATGGAAGGAATATAAAGAAGAGCTCCTTCGTCATTATTCAACCAATGCTCATCAGCAAAAGTCAACCTAGCCGGATCCTCAACGAAATCTCTAAACAGATAACCAGGCCTCTCTAAAGCCTGAGTGGAAATGGAGTCTGCGGTGAAAGGAGCATGAGTGATCAACTGGCGTAATGCATGGCGTCCCCCATCTCGTATCAAACAGCAAGACTCATCGGAATGATTTCTATCAAACTGAGGAAGTGGACCAATAGCCTGCCTGTCAGCAATAGAAGAGAAAACCTCCCCACTGCAACCAGTAGTAGCATGAGGGGGAAGACTGTCCGCAGGGAATTCAACTGTAACAAAAAAAGGGAAGAGTCAGAAAATTATTCATGAATTACACAAGAATTAAGTCCATCTCACAAGAGAGCAAGATAGGATCTTCCACTGGGCAATTGGCGAGACGATTTTGAGTGTCCTACAAAGGAAGAGCGGTATACATTATCACGTAAACAACGTGGTAACATACCCTGACCTACACAGTGTAAGACAACACGAAATCGCCCCAATATGCCGGAAGACTTGAATTGGCCAAGCAAAACAAGTCTGAAACCTCGATCCTCGCAAAGGAGGATGTCGGCTCTTCCCGAATGACCCGCGAAGGGGCCAAACGAGGATATAGCAGAACCACGAATTTCCTAAAACCTCGATCCCCGTGAAGGAGGATGTCGGCTCTTCTCGAATGACCCGCGAAGGGGCCAAACGAGGATATAGTAGAACCACGAATTTCCTGAAACCTCGATCCCCGCGAAGGAGGATGACAGTTCTTCCCGAATGACCCGCGAAGGGATCAATCGAGGATACAGACAGCACACATGCTCACCCCCAAAAGAGAAAGCCGCGGAGGAGGAGGCAGCGGGAGCCTCCCTCTCGCTATGCTGTGAAAAGGAGCGGCTCCTATAAAATCCCGATCGGCGCGGAGACATGGAGAACCTATAATGAAAATTGACGGGTCAGGTACAATCATGAATCTGAACGCCCGAGATTTAAAAGGGAAATTAAGAACTTTAACTAAAATCCTATAAAATAAATAGGATTTTATAGTTGAAGTCTAATTAAACCTATGAGTTTTGTGCATGCAAAATAATAAGCTCATATTGCGGTGTAAACCCTCATGATAAATTTTTAGTGAAATACCCAAAATACCCCTCGTGTTCAAGGCTAAATCCTAGTCAAGGACACGCTCGAATTGGATCATGATCATCGTGTTTGTTCTCCTAACACCCCCAATATCTCACAATTTTTGCTAATTTTACGAATAGACCCTTTTATAAAAATTTGGCTAATTTTGCAAATAAACCCCTCTACAATATGTGGTTGCTTTTTGCAATTAAACCCCTCAACAATGTTGATTCTTTTGCATGAAAACACCCCTCAAAGTTTGGCCAAATAGGTATGAAATCTCAGTCCCAAATTTCAGCCCACTTTTGCACAAAAGTCCTCAAATTTCAGTCCACTTTTGCACAAAAGCCCCTTAAATTTCGGCCATAGTGTTGTTTTTACATAAAACCCCCCAAATCTTGGTCCATGCACACAATCCATCATCAGGATCCTATCTTTTTCACAACACCTAACTCATGAGAACAAAAAGCTATGATCTTGGCATATAAATTCATGTCATACTCCCATTACAAGCATAAAGTTGCAATCTTTCTTAAAAAAAGAGAGAGTTTTGAAGGAGAACTCACCCAAATCAAGAAGCCTCCTTTGAGCTTGAAGATGAAGAAAAAACCTAGCCTTGAGGGGAGGATATTTTCGGCCAAGAGAAGAGCATGAAAAATACGAATTTATGAGGAGATGAAGAGGTTTTAAAGAGGAGAATTCTAATGGGTTTGGAGTTCTTTGAAGAGGGGAACAATGGTGTTTGGATAAGAGGAGGGAGAAGATAGAGTTTAGGGGGGAAAAGGACTCTCTTTTGAAAATTTGAAAGAGGGGAATGTACATAATAGAAAATGAAACAAAAGAAGGAGGAAAGAGAGACAAGTGTCTCGGTTTTTGAACCGAGACACCCTAGGGTGTCTTGGCCAAGGTTGAGACACCCACGAGTGTCTCAGCCCAGTTCGAGCCCCCGGATGTTCTTTTCAAACCTGAATTTCACCCATGTTCGTCGATTTTTGGATATTTCGATAAAAAACCAACAATAGTCAACGTACGACGTTCAAAACCCTAGGGTCAACACCGGTCAACGCGTAACCCTAGGTCAACGCCAGTCAACGCGTTACGACCAAATGTCAACGTCGGGCGATTCGAAACCTTAAGGTCAACGCCGGTCAACGCGTAACCCTAGGTCAACGCCAGTCAACGCATTGTGATCAAAAGTCAACGTCGGACGATTCGAAACCCTAAGTGTAGGATCGCTGTAATGGCACTCAAACACTAGAAGGGGGGG
>BQKN01048517.1:0-20796 GCA_022839385.1 Asparagus kiusianus | reverse complement strand
ATCTTTGGATCTAAGGTGATACCCTAGGCTATATCTAAGGATGCGTGATCTGGACCGTTGGTTCAAAAACCCCAAAATACATCTTAGTCCTCCGTTCATAAACCCTTCCTAAAAAATAACCCTACCCATTAACTCATCTCCCCTTCTTAGATCTTGCCACCCCCTCCCCCATCCTCCTCTCAACCGCCTGAAATCGCCATTGTCGGAGATCGCCACCCCCACTCAGCCTTGTAGTCGGTTGCTCGCCCTCACCCTCTAGATCCCCTCGACCTCATGATCACTTTGTAGGCGTCAAAAATTACCTATACGTCTTCGTACGCAGCTCGAGACGAAGAGAATGTGATGAATGCCATTATCCGAGTTAAAAGAAGATTATTCGTGACCATGGAGAAGCAAAGCGATCGGCAAAACATACAAGTTAAAGAAACAACGAAATGCACAAAATGGCAGAACAAGACCAAACTGAAAATTCCGAAGAAGTCCCTGGCAGCCGGGTCACATCAGAATGACTCGGCCAAGGCTAGGTGGCTCGGCCAATGTGACGCCCCTGGGTTCACACAAGGCTGCAGTCCGAGGTGAAACCAGAAATGTCAAACCTGCCATGCACCACACCGTGCAATAACACGTTTCACCATCACAATTACTATCTCTCTAGTGGAATCAACAACAGGTGTGGGTACAAAGCAAGTAAAAGGTAAATCAACAATACTGGATGAAATGACAGAACATAACACATCTCATCAACGAAATAAACTGAAGTACATGGTCAAAGTCTGAAATGAATAAACTGGAGATCTTAACAAGTCTCAAATACATTATGTCTGAGTAAAGGAAATAAGGCACACAGCCTTTACAACTTCTAGAATAAACTCTCAAATGTCTAAACCAAAAAGTCTACAGTGGAGCTCAAAAGAAAAATATATCTAAAGTAGACAGCTGACACTAAAGTGCATCGCTATCAACCTGCGGCACTCCGTGCTCCTGGCTCGTGACCTGAAAGGGGGAGGGATAACGAGCGTCAAAGCGCTAGCGAGTAACATCACAACCAACCCCAAGGGAAAAGGGCTCATTGTACATGAAAATACAGATAATATATAATAGATCTAAAATCATTGATCTTACGAAATGAGGGTTTTAGTATTTAAAAATTTACAACACGAGAATAGGTACGTCGAGCGAAATAATCCAAATAAGGAAACCCTCATGTATATACCTTACATCTCAAATTTGTAAATTCCTAAATACCAAACCCAAGACTCTAGTACCGTAACAATGATAAAAGAAAATACAACAAACACCAGAGCATAAATACAGTGCTGTAACATATTCAACGTAAATATCACGATGTTAGTTACATGAATATTGTGTCAAAAACCTACATAAGTGTCATACCAAATCTACAAAAATCATCATGTTATGAAATGTAGTATAATAATCACATACAGGGTTATGAACCATGTCCGAAACAAGAACCAACTATCGTAGTTATCCAAACTCATGGAATAAGTGTCAATTGTCCAACACGAGGACTGAGAGGGATTATAGTCCAACACGAGGACTTCTATGGTTTATAGTCCAACACGAGGACTGTGGAAATGATAAAAGAGCGCTATAACTTATGTAGTGAAATCTGCTCATCAATCGCACAACCCAAAATAGTATATAAGCCCCAAATTTATACCCCAGGTCATCTATCATGCATGGACACGTAGTGGGGCTAATAACCAAGGTCAGATAATCCAAACAAACCCCCGAATAGGAGTAAAAATACTCAAATACACCAAAACTGGAAATCTGCAACAGAGGGTTCGGCGGTCGACCGATCCGGTCGACCGAACCCTGATACCAAAACTTGGCGGTCGACCGCTTGGCATTTCGGTCGACCGACCAGACGTCGCGGTCGACCGAATTGATGTCGCGGTCGACCGGAAAGATGTCGCGGTCGACCGAATCGATGTCGCGGTCGACCGGAGCCCTGTCACGAACTCAGCGGTCGACCGCGTCGGTCGACCACCGAGCGGACATAACCCAACCTGGGTTTTCTGTCAGCTGCTAAACCTGGAACAAAATCTTGCGATAACATGGGTTTTGATGAATTAGGAATCACACTGAAGATACACAACAAATTCCCAAGCTTGAAATCTATATTTCCAAAATTTTAAATCCATGAGAAACAAATCCAAATCGTTTTAATAGCTGTAAAGATGTTTTAAACTCTTGTTTAGGCAAAAACTCAGATCTAGATCTTCTTTAACAGAACATGGGTGAGTTTTTAAAACATATAAAGTCCCAAATCCATATTCTATGACATAGTAAGCTATTAACTATACAAAAATACGAATTTGGCTCCATAAAACCAATAAAAACTCAGTTCTTGGCATTTAAATCAAAAGGGGTGGGGGTTGGGCGAGAAATTACTCGCCTTGGGTGCTGATGATGCCCTAGATCTGCAAGAGGTTGATCCTCTTCGCTGAAATCCCACAGATCTGCTGAAAATCCTCAAGAACTTCCCCAAGCCACCAATGTCAGCTAGGGTTTTGAGAGAAGGAAGATGGGGCTAGGGTTTACGTCTGGGGCTGAAGAGATTTCTCCTGGGTTGAGTTGGTATAAATACCAACTCCCCAACCCGACCCGAAACCCAATAGCCCAAAAACTAAAACCCGAAACCAAACCTGGAAACCTCTCTGATCGCTGATCGGTCGACCAAACCGGTCGACCGCGTCGGTCGACCGATCAGCACAAAAATGCCTTCTGTTGGGCATTTCACATGCTGACCATATATCACTCGATTTCTCTCACTTATAAGCACTTATTGGGTTCTCAAACATAGATAATAACATTCATATGACATATATATGTGTATATATATGATTATTCATCACAAAGGAATTATTTACTATCAATAATTCACATATATTTATTATAGAAATTTTCGGGGTTTTACAGCCAAAGCCGAACCATCTTGAAGTGGCTTGGCCAAAGCCGAGCCACCATAGGGTGGCTCTCATAGTGTCGAGCCACCCTAGGGTGGCTCGCACAGTGCCGAGCCACCCCACTATAGGGTGGCTCGCACCTAGAAACGTCGACTTTTGATTTTTATAAGATCCCACGCAAGCAGCAGGTGATAAACGTCCTCTGCGTGTATTTCTAGAGAGTTGTATTTTTTTATTTTCATTGTGTAAGAAATTCTTATAAAAAGACTAATTTTACTTTGAATCTGTAATCGATAAATGTGTAATAGATTCAACAATGAAACCAACTTTTGACGTAAACACGCTGGCGACCATAGTAGGAGCCAATAGCCTCTCTGTAGAGGCTATCATGTCGCAACCAAGGATCTTGATACCTGTTGATACAGAGGTCGGGTACGAGTTTGACCAGCAGAAGTTTGAGGAATATCTCTCATCCTCCTCTTCAAGATCTTCCATGCCCCATAGGTGTAAGAAGGTCTCGCCTTTTAAGAAGGTTTACATGCTAACGAAAGCTCGTGGTGACTCTCGCCCAATTGTTGTTAAAGTTTCCCTCGCAATGTTCCTCCGACATCCAATGAAGCAGAAATTTCATATCATAATGACTCCTCTTTAGTCCAGGAGTTGTTTACCGAAGGCACGCTAATCCTGACGAAGAGGGCTCATCAGAGACAACGCCAACGCCTAACACGTCAGCTTGCCAAGGCCTTGGAGCCGGTTGACGAGATCTATTATCACGCGAATCTGGAGTTTAGGAAGCATCAGGTAATTCAGCCGCCTCAACGACAACATGCTGACATCTCCTCTAAGCCACCAGCCAATGAATGGGTCCGTGTCAAAAGGACCCATTCAACTCTCGAGGAGCATAACCAAAAATGTCGCTCATGTGTCACACACGCGCATGCCTTAATACGAAAGGTGCAAGACATGAAGAAGGAGGATATGGCCAAAGAACCACCAAAGTCCCACCTAATCTGGGCGCTGAAGACCAAACCAGAAGATCGAAAAATGCCAGGCACTTCAAAGTGGCTCGACCACTTCCGAGCCACCTCAAGGTGGCTCGGCGATTTTTGAGCCACCTCGAGGTGGCTCGCACCTGGCTCGCCTCCTGTGGAGTTTTTTGTGTCTCCGACAGCCCCTGTTTCTATTCTGACTGCTCTCGTACCTTCGGTAAAGTCCCACGATAGTGTTGACCTATAAAAATTAAAGGTTACATGGCGGATCACCTTATTCCTTCATATGAAGATCGAGGCAAAGCTCCGATAAACAAAACCCGAGTAGTTCCGTAGACTGGGGGTCGTACACGTCTCCCATCAAGCCATCTACTGCTCAAAGGTATCCCGCCACTTCCAAACAAACCAGAACACCTCATTGTACATGTTCATGTGCTGTACATTAGAGAATTCCTATCACCTCTAGACTGGGGGTTTGTGTTGAAGCTCGAGAGCCTATTAAGACCTCATGCTTGCAAGGGTGTGGTTCTAAACGTATGACTCCTGATGCGACCTTGGATCGTTCAAAGATGACAACAAATTATCCTGAGAATATCAACAAGGTTTTTTATCCTAAAAAAAGACGTGTCCATCAAAAGAGAACGTTATACTTGGGGCATCACACTAACAAGCGATAGATTTCTCTAATGAGCTGCACCATCAAGCTGAGGGTGTGAATAAATTCCAAAAAGAGGGTGTTAGAGAAACTAGCTCTCACTGTCCATGCGGAAGATCTATCAGGGTAGTATTATCGGAGTGTAGCTATCCCAAGATCGCTCCACATAGGGTCTCGGTATTCTAAAGGCTTTCATTGAAGCATCAAAACCCAAATCAAGATACTCCCGAAAATGAAGATCAGCCATTCAAGATGACAAACTCCCAGAAGTCACCATCAACATGGCTGACAAAGGAAAGTCTGTGTTCACTTCGAATAATGTTAATCCTAACATTTCTCCGTGAAGAAAAGTCAATTCAGGAATAGCCCAACGAGTGTCTCAGCTCTAGCTAGAAGCCGTCAAACATGGGGATTACCCAAGGATGCATGAAGGATTATTTTCAGAAGATGAACTTTTGGATACTTGCTCTACAATCGCCTGCAACGATATAATGTCTAGCATGGGGCGAGCTCAAGAAGTATTCATGATCACTGCCGAACAAGTGGCTCAACTTCTTCAAGAAGCCTTGGCCAAACAGAAAGAAGATTTTAAAATCGAAATGGAGATGGTCGTGCAATGGGTCAAGGATTTACATGCCTAACAACTTCAAAAGTTATCAAATCAGCATGGCAAATCCAGTCGTCGCAACACTACCAATCAGGTAGATAGCAATTCAGAAGTTGAAGAAAATATCAATGTTGATACCCTTCCTAACAACATGGACATTAGGGGTGGTCCCATCAACAATAACAACGCTGGGGGTGGCCCTGTTATTCCTCCCCAAAATTGCCTGAAGAAAGATGTAGGCGATGATAAAAAGATGAAAGAAATGGAGAATAAGGTTAATGCCTTAATGTCGCTCAAGAAGTGAGGAAAATGAGCATTTTGTGCCCATATCCAAGAGAGTGAGATTCAATCTCGTACCCGGCGAAGTTTAATTTAATTAACTTCATGTCGCTTGACGGGAAAGGTTTACCCACTCAGCACCTAATTTATTTCAAGTCCCACCTGGGAGTGATCTCCGGGAATGAACCCCTGATGATTCAGTCATTCGCAGGCACCCTTCATGGGACGACCTTCGATTGGTATCGACGTCTCAAGCCAGAAAGCATCAACTACTGGGACAACATGGAAAGCCTATTTCTTAACAACTTTTTCAACGATGACACCGAAGTGTCGATTAGAGCTCTTCTAAATGAGAAGCAGAAGAACAGAGAGTCAGTTGACACCTTCGTCAAATGCTTCTAAAATAAGGTGATGAATTGTCGAGATCCGGTCATAGAGGAGCTCATACTTCAAACCTGCCATCACAACCTCTCCCTCGATATCCTTGAAGTCATGGGGGTTGTCCCCTCAACCACCTAGAAGGAATTAAAACTGTATAGAGAACAGGTTGAGTGCTTCCTTAGAAGAAAGAAGGTCGAGAAGCCAGCACAGCACCTGTGGTTGCTGTTGATGTTAATCAAATGCCACAACAACAACCTCAGAAACAGTGAAGGACTCATGATCTAAGGTTCTAGAAGGAGTATTCTTTCAAATATGATGAAGTTTCAGCCATCTTGAAGTACCTCCTCACTAATGACAAAATCGAGTTACTACCTATTAAAGATCAGGAGGGAGCTAAGGGGATTATGGATCCAAAATATTGTGCGTACCACAAGAGGGTTCTTCATCCCACCAAGGCTTACTTCGGCCTCAAAAATAAAATCCAAGCCTTAATTCACTCTGGCTTCATAATGGAAAAGCAAGCCAAATAAAGACGACCTATCCTCCAACAGGTATATGAGGTTAAACTGCTCCTCCCTTTTACTCCAACGAGTATACGAGTATAAACTGTTTTCCCATCTTCCGACAAATATATGAGGTTAAACCGCTCCTCCCTTTTACTCTAACGGGTATACGAGTATAAAATGTTTCCCCATCCTCTGACAGGTATATGAGGTTAAAATGCTCCTCCCTTTTACTCCAACGGGTATACGATTATAAATTATTTCTCCAACCTCCGATGAGTATAAAAGTATAAACTGCTTCTCCCTTACTACAACGAGTATATGAGTATAAAATATTTCCCAAACCTCTAACTGGTATACAAGGCTAAACTGTTTTCTACCTTTGACGGAAAGTTTTTGGAGAATATTACACATAATATTCTTAAGGATAACTCGGCAACATGGCTAAATACAATTGGATTCAAGTTCGCCAAAGAGCTGGGGGTGGAATACCTCAATGCATTCCAATGGGAAGTTCTTGGAGAATACTACATAGCGTATTCTTAAGGATAACCCAAAACCAATTGATTCTTAATTATGATAAAAAATAATTAAGAACCTCCCAAAAAATAATTAAGAACCTCCCACTGTGGCTATTTAATCATTTCCAAAATGATTAAAACCCTCCCACTGTGACTCCTAGAGCACTCTTTCATCGAGACGGGATTCAATGACTTCATCAAGTCAATTTTCCCTCGCGAAACCACCACTATGTAATTATGAAGTGCTTGACGATTCACAGTCATCCATCATAAAATCCTCTACTGATCAAATCAATTGACGGTGGGTCCAAAAAATTCTTCATGACTACATCCACTCAAACTCCTGTTGTGTCTATGCACTCAACACTTCTATTGTTAGAATCCAGACATAGTATTAGAAATTTCAAACCCTCTCGTGTTAAAGTCTTTACAACTTAACACCAAAAACTCCCACTGTATTGACATAGTGATCTGTACAAATTAGCACTCCCACTGTTATTTGTACCACCCTACTCCTACTCGGTCAAACCTTTAAACAGTTAGGACCATAACCAAAATCCCCTCTGGATTCCTTCCATGAACGAGAGGTCCACTTCCAAATTAGACGATTAAACCTTTAAACAGTTAGGGTCGTTCCAATCCCACTCGGTCAAACCTTTAAACAGTTAGGACCACAACTAAAATCCCCTCTCGATTCCTTCTATGAACGAGAGCTCCACTTCCAAATTGGACAATTAAACCTTTAAACAGTTACGGTAGTTCCAATCTCATTCGGTCAAACCTTTAAATAGTTAGGGCCATAACCAAAATCTCCTCTCGATTCCTTCTATGAGCGAGAGGTCCACCAAAAATTAAACTATCAAATATTTAAAAAGTTAGGGTCATCTTAAATTCTCATCTTGGTCAAACATTTAAATAGTTAGGATCATCTCAAGCTCCCATCTTGGTCAAACTTTTAAACAATTAGGACCAAAGCCAAAATCTCCTCTCAATTCCTTCCATGAACGAGAGGTCCACTAAAAATTGAATGATCAAACCTTTAAACAGTTAAGGTCGTCTCAAAATCCCTTCTTGGTCAAACCTTTAAATAGTTAGGACCATAACCAGAGTTCCCTTTTGATTAACAAGAGATCTCCATCCACATCGAGCGATCAAACTTTTAAACAGTCAGGGTCATCTCAACTCCATTTTAGTCAAACCTTTAAACTGCTAGGACCAAAGTTGGAATTTTATCTTGATAAATGAGAAATACCCCTTCAGATTCGATAATCAAACCTTTAAACAGTTAGGGTTATCTAAAGCATTATGATTCTCAGAGTGGAGATCTCACTATTAGTTTCACCCTTCGAATTCTCGAAGTGGAGATCCCACTTTGAGATTCTTTTGCGATAGGAGATAGAATATAAAATTCTTTCTCTCCAGCAATGGGTTCGTCTTTGCCCTAAGATAAGACAAGCAGGAGACAGAATATAAAATTCTTCCTCTCCAGCATCAAGATCCATACTTTACACGTATGGAGGACTTTATCTCGATCTCTTATTAGAGATAAGTCTGCGCCTAACACGCGTTGTCAGTTAGTCCTTTACCGTAAATAGGACAAAAACTTACGTATTCGACATCGTGGCAGGCTGTTATTAATAACGCCATAATCCATGCCTTACACGCATGGGGAATTTTATCTTGAACTCTAAGTAGAGATCAGTCCATACCTAACACACGTTGCTGGTTAGTCTATTTTGGTAAAATTAACAAAGCCTATGCACCAAGTCGAAGAGAATTCACTCTTTTAGCACAATGTTACATGTAAAATAGGTTTAAATAATTCACAATGCTATCCCGCAAATGGTAATCGGTAAAGGCTCATCAAATCCGTTGATGATTGAGGGTTTACTAAAAATCCTATGCACATTGTTAGGTAGCATATTCTCGTAAGAATGACGAAGTCTATGTATTAAATATTGTAGCATCAAGTCTAAGAGAGTTCATTCTTTTAGCACAACGTCACATGCAGAACGGACTTAAATGATCTGCATGCTAGCCCGACTCAAATGGTAGTCTGTAAAGGCTCGTCAAACCCATTTATGGCCGAGGGTTTGCCAAAAACCTATAAAGTATTATGGTTATTTATTCTAAACAGAATGAGTAATCGTAATAAGGTACAAAAGTCACTAACGCACTAACTTCACCAGTCGGACTCATGACTTGAACACCCGGGAGAACATTAATTCCAACCGAAGTTTCCACGAAGGACCTTAGACGCATTCGCAGTGGTAGCCATATCAGCTCCAATAGCTGGTTCTACAACCAAAAACTCCCCTATGGTTAAGCAAATAACTAGCGGGACATAATGGTAAGATTCATACCTCCAAATGAACCAACATTAACTGTTAAGATTCATACCTCCAAATGAACCAACATTAACTGTTGGTCCTGTAACCTCTACACTTGGGCCTACCACGCGTTACAAAGCCGGTCGAGCTTAAACTGTGTAGACTCTAGTTAATGTATGAGTATAAATGGGTGTTCACACTGGTTAACACGTTACAACACAAGTCAACGCCAGTTAACACATTGTAGTGAAGGTCAACACCGGTCAACGCATTACAACGAAAGTCAACGCCTGTCAACGTATTGCAATGAAGGTTAACACGTCGATAATTTCACCCAAAATAAGGCACATGATAATTCTTAATTCTAAGTTAACCCCAGGGAGCTTAATCGAGATTCAGATATAAACTCCCGACGAAGATGATTAGTTTAGCGTCGATTTAATGACACAAGCTAATTCAGATATCAACACACCAATCTCAGTTCAAGATTTCGATAACAGTCAGACAAAACGCAGTACCAGAAGAATTTTAGCTATTCGACAAAATATTGAATAGACTGAAAGCTAAAGAAGTCGACAAATTAAAGGTTGGGCATATCATATCTAAAGTATTCTAGGCTGTTCTATAAAAGAACGAGATTGAAACAATTTAGATGGAGTATCTGTAGGCGTTAAAAATTATCTATAGGTCCTTACACGTAGCTTGAGATGAAGAGAAGGTTATGAATGCCATTATCCAAGTCAAAAGAAGATTATCTGATACCATGGAGAAGCAAAGAGAATCGACAAAGCATATAAGTCAAAGAAACGTCAAAATGCACAAAACAGTGGAACAAGACCAAACCGAAAAGTCCGGAGAAGCCCCTAGCAGCCGAGTCACATCAAAATGACTCAGCCAAGGCCAGATGGCTCGCATAGTGCTGAGCCACCCTAGGGTGTCTCGCACAATGCCGAGCCACTATAGGGTGGCTCAAACCCTAAGACGCCGAAAATGCGTATTTCGATGTTTCTCGAGATTTGTTCATTCTAGAGCCTCCCAACTACTTGGATATCATCCCTAAATGTGGTTAGGCTATTATTAACTGAAGATGAGGCCAAATTACTTGTTCTTATCTAAAAGCACCACAACTAAAGCCTATAAGTACAAACCTAGGGCCCTATACATGGGGGATCTAAAATTTAGACGAGGTGTTATCCCTGTCAAGAGTGATCCATGAATTTTAGAGAGGCTAGTGAGATCTTAGCGAACTCCAACATAAAGAGGGAGCTATTTGAAGGATCTGAGGCCCGTTTTATCATTTCTTGAGATCGGACTTTGTTTTGATCTCGAGAAGAGTAGTAATCTCACTTTGTTGAGATTATTTACTTCTGTAATTATTTTCTTTGTGAAGCAAGAGCATTGATCTTTCATTCTGATCAATCGGCTCTGATCCACGGTGGTCCACTGATAAACCCTAGCACATGCAAAGATCCCACGCAAGCAGTGGGTGATAAACGTCCTCTGCGTGTGTTTCTAAAGAGTTGTATTTTTCTCATTTTCATTGTGGAAGAAATTTTTATAAAAAGACTAATTTTACTTTGAATCTGTAATCGATATACGTGTAATGGATTCAGTAATGAAACCAACTTTCGATGCAAACACACCCTTGCCCTCACCATTAGGCATCTTGAGCTCATCATCTCGAACTCGCTATCGTAGCTCAGCCTCGCCCTCGCTATCCCTACACCCCCGCTCAGCCTCGCCCTCGCCATCCCTGCACCCCTGCTCAGCCTCGCCCTCGCCATCCACTTGCCACCGCTCAACCTCACCCTCGCCATCAGCCTCGACCTTGCCCTCATCATCAGCCATGCCATCGGATCCTCCCCATCGTCGTCGACGGTATTCGAGCTCAGCCCTTAGGTCCATCGCTACCGTTGGAGCTCGCTTCGACCTCTTCATCAGCCCTCATGGCTTCCAACAAACTAAAAGCGTCGACGTCTTCGATTTCTTAAAAATCAAAGTCGTTGACGTCTTCGATTTCTTAAAAATCAAAGTTAAAATCAAAGTCTTCCTCTTCTAATCCTCCAACTTCTAAATTTTTTGATGAGGTATAATGTTTGTGTTAATATGTGTCAAAAGTTGAAATTGTTGCCTCCGCCTACTGATGTCTGTGTCAACAAGTCTTTCTTGGTAGGGATGAAGTCTAATAGCTTGGATGAACAATTCAAAAGTCTTTTACACCCATTTGGTGTATCCTCTCTGTTTATGTCATAAGTATGCTTAGGTTTCGTCATGAATTTTGTCCTTTGATAAAAATGATTTTGAAATATTGCACCTTTTTAAACATTTCCAAATGAATGGACATTTGATAAAAATCTGATACATGCAGTTAGAGGAGTATAATTTTGTTCTTTCGTAAGATGGTATATCGTAACTGTTAGGATTTGTGTTAATATGCGTCTTAATTTGCCCAAATATATTTAATTTTTAACTCTTTCTAAATTAAATTCTCTTGTAGGGCTATGATAACACAATTGAGAATTCCATCCAATTTGTATTGTTTTTGAGATTTAATTGATAAGCATATAATATTGGATGAAAGACACATAAAAGCCCTTGAGATGACATCTTTCACAACTTTCTCAAGATACCCACATCCTTGAGCAACGAGCTAATAGCAATTGAATGCTTGATTCAAAATTTTAATTCCGATAAATGCTCATTTATGATTGGGAATAAAAATTGTGTGTTTGGTATAGAAAATATTCACTGAATTACCGGTTTGCCAAAGGAGAGAATTCCGATAAAAATGAGTGGGACAGCGGCTAATACAATCTATACCTAATTTGTAAAGAATTATAAGACACTCAAGGAGAATAAGAGTAGTATCTCTAAAGGCAAGAATAAAGCTGATGAGGAAAAGAAGGCGGTGGTTTGGGGGAAGCGCGATAGAATGGCTGAGATGATTGTAGATATGAATAATAAAGACCCTAAAATATGTGTGAAACTTATTGTGGCTTTTATTATCGGCTTTATATTATGCCCACAGACATGTAAGACATATCCCTTGTGGGCGTTTAGATATGCAGAGCACTTATCAACTTTGAAGAAATATTATTGGTGTCATGTGGTGTTTACTTTTCTTTGCAAAGAGATGAATAAAGCCAAGAAGTCGCTTAGTATGAGGGGATTAGGTCAACGCTCAAATGCTGGATACATGGATGGTTTTTTCTCTGTTTTACTAGTGAGTTACATGAACATTGCTTTGTATAACTTTTTATTTTGATAATGATTATTGTTTATGCACATGCTAATGTATAGTTTATTTTTTGTAGGTTTGGTTTTATGAAAAAGTAGGGGAATTAGAGTATACTTCAGATATTGAAAGGTTACTGCCACTCTTTTGTGTGAAGAATACCAGAAAGTGAAGGAGGACTACTATGAAGAAATTATATACAGATCCAAAGTTTCTTATGGATATTGGCCAAGAGAATACTCCTCTTATTCATAGGGCAACAGCAAAAGTATTTGTACATATCTTTGCTCTAATAGTTCATTATTTTATATCCCTTTTTTAGTATCTATATTTGCAACTATAGTATAAGTACTAATACTTGTATATGGTTTGTCTTATAGGAATCAAGCAAAGCTGAATTAATTGTCTTAATTTTAGAGAAGACGTACGAGTTGAATGAGCTCACTATCGAATTATAAGAATTAGAAGAGCGTAGTGCTAGATGCGTAAATAAAAACAAGGAGAAAGAGGATAACAGAAATGTAAATGAAGAAAATAAAAGCAAAGAGGATAAGAAGCTAATAAATCTGAGAATTTGAGAAAATTAGGACGTCGATATTGATGATGACTTTGTGATGGGCCCAAGAGACATGAAAATTTTAGAAGATGCTCGGTGGGTTTAGATTTTTCAATTCTCTTGCAATTTTACCTTTGATACTTTTCATATAATTCTTGTATAACTCTTTGTTAATTATATGCATTTTAACTTTGTAGAGATGTTTCTCAAAAACAGGAAGGTGATAATGAGAATAAGAGAGAAACCACATCTATTAAACGGGCTGTCAGAAAGAGGAAGATGAAGGATGGACCCTCTGTTACTTCACCTTATTTGCATCTAGATCAACCAAAAGAAGGCACAAAGAAGAAACGTGTTATCCACTTATTGGATAGTCCTGAGGGGACTAATAAAAAAGTGCAAAAATGAAAAAAGCTTCATACCTATTTCTCTCGACTATCCAGGTAAAGCAATGGTCTATGATTATGAGAACAAATTAATTGTCAACTTTCTACAATCAAAAATGATCAGGTAATTGTTAGTGACTCATTCTAATAATAATATTTAAATTTACTTATTTTTAGTCATAATTTTCTCACCGTGTACTTGCATATAGTGATACATTCATTTGGAAGTATGCCGAAGTAAGTGTATCTCGCTTAGATGCTTATAAACTAATAACAGGATGTGAACTCAGTGACGATGTAGATTCTAAACAATTGTGTTATGGTTTGGCTGATGTTGTATATATTTAGCATATATTAAATATTTATTCATTCATGGTAAATTTTGTAGGTGATCGATGCATTTGTTATTCGGCTATGTAATAAGATTGAAACAACTAATAGTTATGATCGAAAGACACATGTCACGAGACCTTGGCTTACAATAAGTTTATCTGTGTTCTTTCATTAGTTGGTGGTTTTTATTATTATGTTACCCTACAATGTTTACATTGATGCATCTTTTAGCAAGCGTTTTTGGAAGGAAATCTTGAAATGGTGGCAAAACGAATGAAGAAAAATGTTTCTCAGCAGAAGTTCTTGGAGTGTGAAAGAATTCTGATCCCAATTGTCAGCTCCGGACATTGGCACTTACTCGAGGTAGTGAAAGAGGAGAAAAAAATTCTATCACTACTCCTCAATCAACTCCCTCGTTTATACCGCTGCTGCTACAAAATTTAGAAATAAGTTTATGAGTTTCATAGAGAGTAATTAGACATTGGGAAAATTGGAGCATCATGTTCTTGTGTCAGTTGTCGCACCACAACAAGGATCGTAAGTGTTTTATGCATTTCTATTGTAATTGTTCATTTTTTCTCAAAGTAATTTTTATTATCGTTCTTTTTTTCCTAAATGCAGAACCTTAGATTGTGGGATCTTTATGATTGAATTCATTAACAATATTGTCGAAAAGCAATCGATAATAATTTCGGAAGGAGATTGTGTAATGTATAGAGTAAAGTTTTGTGCAGCTCTCTTATAGGCACGCGATTCACTATTTTTGTAAACATTATTTTAATTTTCTCCTTGGTTGTTGTTGTGTATGCAATATATGGATAATGTTTTGTGGATAAGTGGAAGTAGGGGTGAGCATAGTTCGGTCCAAACCAAAAAACCGACCGAATCGAACCGAAATTAACAGTTCGGTTCGATTTTATGAGTAGAGCGGTTCGGGTCGGTTTGAAAACTTTTCAATCCGAACCGACCCGAACTGACCGAATACCCCATAGTCCAAAATATACTCGTTATGAATCTCACTCAAACCCGACCGGTCCCCAAAGACTCAAAGTCTCACATCCTAAAGTAAACTCTCATTCCCACTTTCTTAGCCGCCACTCCTCAGTTCCTCTCTCTCACTCTCTCTCACTCCTTAGTTCCGCCTCTCTCACTTCCTCTTCCTCACTTCCTCAGTCCTCTCTCTCACTCTCTCTCACTCCTCAGTCGCCAGCCGCTCGGCATTCCGTTGCGCTCCACAGTCTTCATGGCTGATGCCGAAACATCTCCTTAGGCTCAGGATCTATCTCCGGTTTTAGGGGGACACCCGCACCCATCGCCGCCGTCGAGGCCGAGATATAATATGAAAATCATTCTTCTACATCTCAGTGATTTCACATGATCTCTGGGTTCTATAGCCTTATAGGCTTTTTCTTGTGAAGAAGTTCATCTTATTGTTTAAATTCTTTTCACATGATCTCTCACATGAAACTTTTGAACTCAAATTTTATGCTTGAGAAATGCTTATGTTTTGTTTGGATGGATGTGAGTCCATTCTTTGTAACTATTAGGAGTCCTAGGACTTGAATCATTATGGGTTGAAAACAATATCAGTGTTTAATGCTTCATAATCTCCCACTTTGTTGATATCTTTTTTTGTTTAACACAGTATGTTGTTTGATAACAAGTTTGATAAAGTTAGAACCGAACAAACCGAACCGAACCGTACCGAATCGACTTGCAACAGTTCGGTTCGGTTTTGAATTATAGGCGGTTTGGTTCGGTTGTTCAAAATTTGGTAAAATTTGAACCGAGCCGACTGTTTGCATATGCCTAAGTGGAAGTAACAGGATGTTTATTATAAATGTTATTTATTTGATACACTCGTTTGATATTATGTGGCTGATATTTTGTAACTTGTTGTTCTATAGAAATATTTGTACCAACTTATTCCAGTTTTGTAACTCATTATTGTTCTGCAGAAATAAGTTGTACCTCATTATTCAAGTTCTATACCCACTTATTCAGGTTTTGTACCCACTTATGCACATTTTGTTTTGTACCTCATTGTTTTGAAAAAAAAATTGTACCCCATTATTCAAGTTTTGTACCCACTTATTCAGGTTTTTGTACCCACTTATGCACGTTTTGTACCTCATTGTTCTGGAAAAAAAATTATACCTCATTATTCAAGTTTTGTACCCACTTATTCAGGTTTTGTAACTCATTGTTTTGAAAAAAAAAAATTATACCCACTTATTCAAGTTTTGTAGCCACCTATGCACGTTTTGTACCTCATTGTTCTGAAAAAAAATTGTACCCACTTATGCACGTTTTGTACATCATTATTCTGGAAAAAAAAATTGTACACACTTATTCAAGTTTTGTACCCACTTATTCAAGTTTTGTAGCCACTTATGCATGTTTTGTACCTCATTATTCTAGAAAAAAATTACACCCACTTATTCAAGTTTTGTAGCTCATTATTCTGGAAAAAAATTACACCCACTTATTCAAGTTTTGTACCTACTTATTCAAGTTTTGTAGCCACTTATGCATGTTTTATACCTCATTGTTCTAGAAAAAATTATACCTCATTATTCAAGTTTTGTACCCACTTATTCAGGTTTTGTAACTCATTGTTCTGGAAAAAAAATTGTACCCATTTATTCAAGTTTTGTACCCACGTATTCACGTTTTGTACCCACTTATGCACGTTTTGTACCTCATTGTTTTAGGAAAAAAAACTGTACCTCATTATTCAAGTTTTGTACCACTTATTCAAGTTTTGTACCTACTTATTCAGGTTTTGTACCCACTTATGTACGTTTTGTACCTCATTGTTCTGGAAAAAAATCATACCCACTTATTCAAGTTTTGTACCCACTTATGCACGTTTTGTATCTTATTATTTTAGAAAAATATTTTGTACCCATTTATTCAAGTTTTGTACCCACTTGTTCAGGTTTTGTACCTACTTATGCACATTTTGTACCTTATTGTTCTGAAAAAATGTTTGTACATACTTATGCATGTTTTGTACCTCATATATTCACATTATTCTGAAATACATCATTAATCCATACAACCACATTATCATCTATACATATATAACTTTAGTTCATATTATCACATTGTTCCAAAATACATGATTAATCCATACAACCACATTATCATCCATACATACATAAACTTTAATTCAAATTATCAACATTCTTCCGAAACACAAATGTTATTTTGGCCTTCCGTTAACTTTGTTTTGGCCCTCCATTAACTTTCTCGTCCTCCACCTGCACCATTTTTCATCTTCAAAAAAAATTGCAACTTTATCATGACAAATGTCACGACATGAAAAGTAAATTAAATTAAGATTAAATATAATACCTTAGCTAAAGGATAACTCGTTATATAATGTCCTTTTTCCTTATAAAACCCACAAAATCTTTATTTTTTTATATTCTTTTCTTGTGCTATCTCCATTCCGGACTTAATTCTAGTATCTTGTGCTGGTCATCCCTTTGTGGCAACTTGTTTATCTGGATCACGAATAGTGATTTAAGTTGCTTCCTCTATAGAGATGGGTATGAATGAAGTAGGCATCTTATTGCTTGCATTGATCTCATTTCCATTGTCCTTATGTTCCTTCTCTTTCTTGTAATTCTCAACTTCTTCAAAAAATGAGTCTAAAAAAGCACTAAACGTATCATGAAGTTTACTTGAAATCAATGTATCTTCTAGTGCTTTGTTACATCTACTCCTAAGGGCCCAATGTTTAATGATAGAGAGTTGATCTTTACTATTTGTAATACAATTTCTAACAACTCCGCAACCAACATGTCTTTCTTTAATTGTCCATCGTTGCATAATATATCTTGATGGAATATCTAATACTTGCTTTTTTACTAAAATGTGCAAGCTATGTTTGCATAATATACCTTCCATCTCAAATCTCGCACAAGAGCACTTAATTCTTTTTTCTTTGGATGCATCGAAAATAACATGATGCTTTACTATCTTCTTGCTTTCAGCCTTGCTATCCATATTCCAAACGGCATAAGTAGCACTTGTGCCGTCCTTCGACAACCTTTCATGAAGCATGGAGTAACTATCCTTGAGTTCTTTCTGAAACATAATAAACATATTCTTTGTGTAATTCTCTCTAGCTTGTTTTCAATGGGATGTTCAACTATCAATGTAGGAACTGAGTTTGTGGATTTAAAGTCTTGCTCAAGTTCAGCAGCTCATCGAACTCCGATAGCATTATAATATTGCTTAACAAATTCATGTAACTCGGTATTTGCATTCCCAAAATGATCCAAAAGGCATTAATTCCCTCACTCGGCTAAGTAGATGTCATTCCTAGAGTAAAAGTATCTTTAAGATACACTGGAGCCCAATGATCTCGATGATTGTATAAATTTACTAAATAACTCCTTTTATCTGCACCATATTTGTCTTTCATTTCTTCCTAACGCTTTTCTTCTGATTTACTCCAATACCATCTGTTGTACACCATCTGTTGTACTTTATAGAAGCATCCTCACCATATGCATTAGGCATTGATTGAAGATTTTGTAAGGTATTTCTATGAAGGCGCCAAGAACAAAAGCGATGAGTTTGAGGAAAAAATTTATGAATTGCACCACACATAGCTTTATCTTGACCAGTGATGATTGTTAATGGTGCTATACCGACATACATTTTAACCGTTGGCTAAATAACCATATAAACATCTCCTCTGTTTCATCGGCCAATAACGCACACCCAAATAGAGTAGATTATCAATGATGGTTAACACCCGTAAATGGTGCAAAAAACAATTTTTTAAATTATCAGTTCTATATGTAACATCAAAGTAAACAACATCTCCAAATTGTAAGTAAGAATTCCTCGCCCTACCATCCATCCAAAAAACACTTTTCATCATACCATCATTTTCTAATTCTAGCACAAAGTAAAATTGAGGACCAGATACCTTTTTCTCTTGAAATTGATGACTATGTTCACACATTCTTGGCTGACATTGTTTCTTCGTTTAATTCTAAGATGATCTTGGCATTCTTGTTGAGTGAGAAAGCCTTGTTCATTTCCATGACCAACATCTAAAACCTTACAAATGGTAGAAGGCCATAAACCTTGATTGTCAAGAGTATCTATCAACCTTCTTGTCGATTGAGATCGATGAAGTGTCTGATGTGAGTAGTGCTTCTTTACCCGATTTGGGGTGGTTAATGGATGACCATTATGATTAATGTTTAAATTTCTTTGACCACCCATTTTCTAGTGTTTTTATCTTTTAAAAATTTAAAGTATTCTTTGTCACATACAAAGATTCTAGATATGATTACATCTTTCTTTCTCGACCAAGTTGTATGACCCTTGCGAATACCAAATCCCTTAAG
This sequence comes from Asparagus kiusianus, assembly GCA_022839385.1. Classification (NCBI taxonomy): domain Eukaryota; kingdom Viridiplantae; phylum Streptophyta; class Magnoliopsida; order Asparagales; family Asparagaceae; genus Asparagus; species Asparagus kiusianus. Next base: position 1,710 of record BQKN01048517.1, on the reverse strand, counting down.
TCTGGCATATGCATTGTAGAAATTATAACCTTCCTCATGAGTAGAGAGCTCCATTCCGATATATGGATCAACAACTGAATTACCTTCACTATTTTCAACACCAATAGGCTTATCAACATTCTCCTCATGCTCGGATGCTTGTAAAAATAAAAAACAAAACTTATAAAACTCATGCTAAAAGACAACAGGAAATATGGTGTATGTCATTAGTTACTAGTACACTATAAAAAATAAGATATTATCACCTTAGAGAAAAAACTTGTTATAGATAGTAGGTCATGGTCCTCGCCTTCAAGGCCAATGACTATAAGTTTATTTTCATCTTCATCCGTTGTTGTATCACGTGAGAGAATTGTTGGAGTGTCCATAAAAGCTATCAAATTATCACATATAAGAAGTTCAAAATCTTGAGAAAATTGTATCAAGTTGATCTTTCAATTTCACTAAACAATTTCATTATGATAGTTCAAACTAAATTTAATAATAAACCTATCCCAAAATCTCAACTCAAATATAATCCCCACTATTATATATTTCTTCAAATGATCATATTCATAATTCATATCTCAAATTCAATAAGAATTACAAGTTAAAAATTCCATAACTATCATTGAGGGCTTTGCGAAGACCTGAGGGCTAAGCTCAACGTGCACGAGTTCGACGGCGGTGAAGTGGGTTGAGCTCGACGACGACGAGGTCAAGGACTAAGGGCGGGCTGAGCTAGAATGCGAGGGCTTCGCAACAGTGGTGAATTTGAGATGATGAGCTCATGGGCTCGAGATGATGAGCTCCGGCAGCGTGGCTGATGATGAGGGCGATGGGACGGTGAGGGCGAGGCTGAGCTGGGGTGCGGGGATGGCGATGATGAGGCTGAGCGGCAATGGTGAGCTCGAGATCACGAGCTCGCGATGGCTGATGGAGAGGGCGAGGGTGATGGCAAGATCAAGGGGATGTTAAGGGTGAGGGCGAGGCGATGTCGAGGGCGAGGGGATGGTGAGGGTGAGGCTGAGCGGGGGCATGGGGACGGCGAGGGTGAGGCTGAGTGATGACGGCAAGATCAAGATGACGAGTTCGAGATGGCTAATGGTGAGAGCGAGGGTGATGGCGAGGGATAGGGTGATGGCGAGGTCGAGGGGATCTGGAGGGCGAGGGCGAGCAGCCGGTGGTGAGGCTGAACGGGGGCGACCAACTCTGGCGGTGGTGATTTCAGGCGGTGGAGAGGAGGATGGGGGAGGGGCTCGCAAGATCTGAGTGGGGGAGATGAGTTAATGGGTGGGGTTATTTTTTGGGAGGGTTTTTTGAACAGAGGGTTGAGATGTATTTTGGGGTTTTTAAAGCAATGGCCCAGATCACGCATCCTTAGATACAGCCTAGGGTGTCACCATAGATCCATATTACTCATATGTGTGTGTGTGTGTGTGTGTGTGTGTGTGTGTGTGAGAGAGAGAGAGAGAGAGAGAGAGAGAGAGAGAGAGAGAGAGAGAGAGAGAGAGAGAGAAATGGGTATGCTTGGTACCAAGCACAAGTTTTTTTCTTGGTAGTGTGGTAGCATATTCCCCTCCACTCATTGAAATCGAGGCCCACATTTACATAGATTGGGGAGTGATTGGAATAAGTGGATGAGAATATGACACCTTACTACCAAGCACAAAATTTTTGTTTAGTACCAAGCATACCCATTTCTCTCTCTCTCTCTCTCTCTCTCTCTCT
>BQKN01048514.1:0-13967 GCA_022839385.1 Asparagus kiusianus | reverse complement strand
GCTCTTGCCTTAGAGTTTTGGAGAGAGCGGCGAAGCCCTGCTGGAGCGAGGAGTCGGAGTTTTCAAGAGAGCGGCGAAGCCCTGCCGGATCAAGGAGTCTCCTTCTTCATTCACCCCTTCAATTTTCCCTTAGTGTTGCCCCTTAGCGGTGATACTAAGAAGAGCGAATATCTCGATTACCCGAGATAGGAGCTGTTGGTTTCCATATCCCCTCGAGGATAGACGAAACTCTGCCGGATTCTTCCGGAAAGGATCTTGATCGACCGGCGGTCCACGGATATCAACATCCCCGTCACAGGCCAAAGACCCACGCAAGCAAGCACCAATAAATGGGACTTGCGTTTATTTTCGAGAGGGTTGTAATCTTTGTTTTCATCCTGTTTGTAACAGATTTCAATCAATGAAAACAGCAACTTTCGATGAAAACAAGCTGGCGATCACAGTGGGAGCCAACGATCTCGCCGCCGAGATCGTCATGACGCAACCGGCCTTCAAGATCCGGGTGAATGAAGAGATCGAATACGAGTTCGATCAGAAGAAGTTTGAAGAGTACCTCTCTTCCTCCTCCTCCAGATCCGCCTCCCCGAACCGGCGCAAGAAGACATCCTCTTCCAAGAACGTTCGTGGGACTTCCAGCTCTGAGATCCAAGAGCCCGCTGCCGCCGCTGCCTTTGCACTACATAACGTGGTCGAGGCTGCCGCTCAAGCTCTCCCTCCCGTCTCAAAGGTGATGGTTGAGGACACTCCAGCTCCATCGAAGAGGGCTCGCCAAAGACGGCGCCAACATCTCGCCCTACAACAAGCCAAAGCCGCTGAATCAATGGATGGGGTCCGCTACCATGTGGATCTAAAATCCAAGTATCGCCAAGAGCAACAACTCCGGCAAACGACCCACTCCTCCTCCAAAACAGAAACGAACGAATGGGTTCGTGTGAAGAGGAACCGCTCTACTCTTGAGGAGCGCATCAGGAAACGTAAGGCATGGCTCGCGCATGCCCGAGCCCTGCTGCAAAAGGTGGAGGGAATACAGAAAGAGGAGGTAGCCAGAAAGCCATCCACAAGCAAATGGGTATGGTTGCCAAAGCCAAAACCAGCGCCTCAAACACAAAAGGGTGGAGTTGCTGCCCGAGTTTTGCCAAAACCAGCACCTTCAACCAAGATGGGTACAGTCATCACCCGAAGTTCATCCAAATCAGAGGTGGTTCCTCCTATTCCGGCGCCTTCAACGGAGCCAGGTAAAAACAGGGACCCTTCAACGTCCAAAGTTTCCTTAAAAGGTCGCCTCGGCCCTCTACCAGAGAATCAAGGAAGAGTACCTATTAAGGAAAGACTGGGGCCATTGAAGGGTCCCCAAGTTGTAAATCAGACCGGGGGGCGTTTTAATCCCCCCAAGAAAGATGACAAAGGGAAATCCCCTATCACCAACCGCATCGAATTGCGAGTCGAAATACAAGAGCCCGTTCACTTTCTACGCTCACAAAAGCGTAAAATTGAACGGGCCACTCTTGAAAAATCAAACAAGGCATCTCATCCCCGAAGGGAGGCACACTCATCTGAGGATGAGAGTGTTATATCGGGGAACACATACCAACATTCTGTAGGTTGCTCCAGCTACAAAGCTGGTGAGTTGTACTACAGAGCTGGGGGTATGGAAAAGCCCCGAAAAAGATGTGTGCAGGACATGGAGCCCCGCTGCCCGTGTGCCAACATCATTAAGGCGGTGCTGTCCGAGTGTTGTTGTAACGGTCCTCCAAGAAGAATCTCAGTGTTCGAAAGACTCTCCAAGCCGAGGCATTTCCACAAGAAGAAATTGCCCCGCCGGGAAGACGAATATCCAAGAGTGTCGGTTAACATGACCGGCAGGGGAAATTCAACACAACCCTTCAGCATAGATCAGCTTGCCGAGATATCCCGGTGCATGACACGGTTGCGGCCTGGAACCAGCAGCCAAAAGAATTACCAAAGGGTACCAATTGGGCTCTCCTTAGAAGAAGAAGAGTCAGAGGCTGATTCGGACTCTTGCTCGGCGGTGGCATCCGATGACACGGCTTCGAGTGCAGGCCAACCATATGAATCACTCATGTTCAGCGCCGAACAGGTATCAAAGATACTGGAAGAAGCCCTCGCCAAACAGAAGGAGAGCTTCAAGTTCGAGATGGACATGGCCATGTAGCGAATGAGGGAGATGCACGATCAACAAATTGCGGCGCTGACGGTTCACCAAGGAGAACCCAATCGACGCAACCAAGATGAGAACGAACGGGAAGGAGATAACGTCAATATCCCTCCTGTCAACACCGACAATGGGGGTGGTCCCGCAGAAGATAATGCCAAAGAGGACCACGCCACCTCTCCCAGAAGCCACTCAAAGGCCGAAACGAATGAAGACAGGAAGATGAAGGACCTGGAGAGCAAAATCAATGCATTGATGAGTGCTCAAGAGGTAAAGAGATCCGGTATACCCTGTCCCTACCCAAGGGAGTGGGAATCGATCCCATACCCGACAAAGTTTAATCTAATTAACTTTACGCCGTTTAATGGGAAGGGTTCCCCTACCCAACACTTAATCTATTTCAAGTCTCATTTAGGAATCATTTCCGGAAATGAGCCCCTCATGGTGCGGTCATTCGTCGGCACTCTTCGCGGAGCTACCTTCGATTGGTATCGCCGTCTCAAGCCCGGGAGCATCAATGGCTGGGATGACATGGAGGATATGTTCCTAACAAACTTCTTTGATGATGATACCGAAGTTTCAATCGGCATGCTGTTCGATGAAAAGCAAAAGAACGGCGAGACGGTTGAAAACTTTGTGAAAAGATTCTGGAACAAAGCAATGAATTGCAGGGATCCGGTCAGCGAGGATTTCATCCTCGAAACCTGCCACAACAACTTGACGCTCGACATCCTTGAAGCCATGGGAATGGCGCCGCCAAAGACCTGGAAGGACCTGAAGGTGCGGGGAGAACGAGCTGAACGGTTCCTCAAGAGAAAGAAGGCGGAGAGAGGGCAAATACCAAATAATGCCCCGCAACCAAACTTCACCCCCAAGGGTAAAGGGAAGGCACATGCAAATGCTGTGGTCGCGAACCAAGTATTTGAGGTGCAAGCGCAGCCGCAACAGCCACAACAGTCGCAACAGCAGCAACAGAGGGCGCCTCAACAACCCAGGTGGCAACAACAGCCCCAGAAGCAAAAGGTTGGGGAGCCGAGGTTCCCGAAGGTCTACTCATTCAAAGAGGATGAAATCCCCGGTATCTTCAAGTACTTAGTCGAGAACAACAAGATCAAATTGCCTCCGATCCAGGATCAAGAAGATGCTAAGAGGGTCAATGACCCAAAGTACTGCGCATTCCACAGGGCGGTGCACCATCCTACCAAGGTATGCTACGCCCTCAAAGATAAAATTCAGGCCCTAATCGATATTGGGGTTATTACTATGAAGCAGCCCAAGGAGAAAAAGGTGGGTGCAAACACTGTATCCATTAGCTTCGGGTCTGTTCCCTCGAGTTGGTTCCAACACGAGCAGGTGATCAATGCGGCAGTGAAGACGGTGAATGATGATCCACACCAGCAACGCCAGAAAGGGCTTGTGCCACACACAGCCCCGAATGGCGAGATCTTGTGGGTTCATCCGGACTTGATCGCAGATGAACAGTGGGCCGGGACCTCTTCCACAAAGAACAAGAAGAAGTCGAAGAGGAAGGGCAAATCTTGTCACGGAGCTTCTGCTATACCGGGGGTGGATGACGACAGAATTCCGACCTTCCCGCTCTCTAAAGACGAGCAAGAAACTTTTGCAACCCGAAGTGGGAATGAGTATCATTTCAAGTATTCGGATGCTACCGAGCAGCTGGGTACCAGAACCCCACCTTCCAAGACGCTGGCAGAACTGGGGATTGCAGCAATTCCCCCAACGCCAGCAGCTACGGAGAAAATCCCACAGAAGGAGAAAGGGAAGGAGCCTATACGTCAAGAAGCTCAGAACCCGAGGCAGTCTCGATTCAACCATCCAATTGGGCGAGACAAACCGGGGAATGCAAGCTCTCCGCCCCATTTTGACATCATGGCACAATTGGCCAACATCCCGGCCCGGATAACTCTATACGAGTTGCTGCGGTTGTCAAAAGATACAAGGAAAGCCTTACAGGAAGCCTTGAGTGATTCTGAAGCCTTCTTGACTCGGATCAAACCATCACCTGAGGAGCCGGAGTCGTCAGCTCAGCACTGCAACCTCGCGGCTCACCATTTTCCCTGCATCTCTTTCACCAAAGAAGACATGCAAACGAAGAATTCAAAGCATGATAGGTCCTTGTATTTCATCGGGCACATTGGCTCCAGCGTTGTCAACCGGATCCAAGTCGATTCGGGTTTCGCTGTTAGCATCATGCCATTCTGATTGATGCATCATCTCGGAATCCCGACTAGCAAATTAGCGTCCACTGGCACGACGATTTATGGATTCAACACCAGCGGGTCCAAACCCTTGGGGAAGATCCGAATCAAATGCCAGATTGGGGATTTGAAGTCGGAAGTAACATGCTATGTGATTGACGCGGAAACATCCTATAATTTACTGTTGGGTCGACCTTGGATCCACGGTAACCTTATAGTCCCGTCAACTCTGCATCAATGCCTTAAATATGTGGGCACAAATAATGAAGTCAAGACGGTGGTCGCGGATAAGCAACCGTTCAAGGGATTGGAGAATTACTTCACCGATTCCCTTTTATACGGTGCTGAATCCGATACTGAACCATCGGCCCAAGGAACGGACAGCGGAGATGAAGCTGATACCGAACCGGGGTTTGATTATGATGGCGGTTTTGTTTTAAATGACATTGTACCCATTGTAATCAATCTTGACGATGATGAATCATCAGAAGATAGTTGTAATTGGCAACTTGCCGAAGAACTATCAATAAACGATGATTTAGAGTACTCGACGGGTCTCGATGACGTCACAAACGAACTCTATGCTAACCCTGATTTGTATATGCCTCTTCAATCATTTTGTTTGATGAAGAAGCAGGTACACGACCCTTGCGGGACAACGCTTATCATCCCCGCAGGGATTGGGGGTGGAAAGGAGGTCGTCTACGGCAAAGGAAGAGCATCTCCGATACCCGACCACTTCATGGAAGAGGAAGACGACAATGATAAACCGACCCGTCATCTATCCAGATACGATGCGAAAGCGCGCAACATGATGGAAAGGCACGGGTATGACTTCAAGCTCGGGGAGGGTCTTTTCTTTGGTCGAGGTCCACGGGTTCCACCCCGGATGGCCTATGTACCGAAGGGAAAACCCGATGATTATTATCGCCACAAAAGAGGTCTAGGCTACGTCTCATCAGATGATGAGTGTGGCTGGCAAATCATCGACCAAATTTCTAACAAGACTAGGAAGGGATATTCTTCCGACTCTTCGGGTTGGGATTCCGACGCTAGTCTTGGTGAGGTGTTTAAGAAGCTAATGTCGAACATGACTACAGTTGATCCAGCGACAATAGAAGAAGATGATGAGATGCCGACATGGGAAGACCCGTGGGTTCATCACTTAAGCATGCAGTACGGTGATAGGTTCGAGCAAAGAGAGCCTCCTACCGAAGACCAAGTAGTCCAGGTGAATATGGGAACCGAGGAAAATCCGAAGCCGATATTCATTAGCGACAGTCTCCTACCTGAAGAGAAAGAGGAGTTGATTTCCCTTATCCGGGAATACATCGATGTGTTCGCCTGGAATTATGAAGACATGCCAGGTCTCGATCCAAACGTAGCGATGCATCGTCTCAACATTAAGTCGGATGTCAAACCAGTCAAACAACAACAAAGACGGTTTCATCCGCAAATGATGGAGGCGATCGAAGCTGAGGTTAAAAAGCTCATCGACTCAGGATTCATTTGGGAGGAGCAACATCCAGAATGGCTTGCCAATATTGTCCCGGTCCTTAAGAAGAACGGGAAGATCAGGATATGCATCGACTTCAGGGATCTCAATGTAGCCTGTCCAAAAGATGATTTTCCTCTCCCCATCACGGATGTTATCATTGACAATACATGTGGGTTCGAGAGGATGTCCTTTATGGATGGTTTCTCTGGTTACAACCAGATAAAGATGCATCCGGATGATGAAAAGCACACCGCATTTAGAACGCCTCTCGGCGTATTCTGCTACACAGTTATGCCGTTCGGCTTGAAGAATGCAGGTGCTACATACCAGCGAGCTATGTCGAAGATCTTTCAGGAGCATCTCCGAAAGACTGTCGAGTGCTACGTAGATGATCTGGTCGTAAAAAGTCGTGATAAGAAAGATCACATCAAAGACTTGAAGACCATGTTCGACTTGATGCGGGCCCATCAATTGAAGATGAATCCCACCAAGTCTTTCCTCGGAATGTCCAGTGGCAAATTCCTGGGATTCGTCGTCACCACCAAAGGTATTCACATTGATCCGGATAAAGTGAAGGCGATCAATGAATTGCAACCTCCGAGGAACCTCAAAGAGCTCAGAGGACTGCAAGGACGATTGGCTTATATCCGTCGGTTTATCTCGAACCTTTCGGGGAAATGCCAACCGTTCTCCAGACTTACAAAGAAGGGCGTGTCATTCATATGGGACGATGCTTGTCAAAAGGCGTTCGACAGTATTAAAGAGTATCTCTCGAAACCTCCCGTACTCGTTGCACCGAAATCGGGCAAACCGTTCTTGATCTATGTCAAGGCGACGAGCCACTCATTAAGTGCACTGCTTGCACAAGATAACGATAACGGTCACGAGCATGCGGTGTATTACTTAAGCCGAACCATGGTGGGCACGGAATCTCGATATCCCATGATCGAGAGAGAATGCCTCGCCTTAGTGTTCGCCATCCAGAAGATGCGGCATTACTTGGTTGGACAAACCATCTACGTCATCTCCAAAGTTAATCCAGTCCGGGTATTCATGACTCAACCAGCTTCCATGAGTTGGCGGTTAGCAAAATGGGCTTTACTTTTGTCCCAATACGATTTGCACTTCAAACAGCAAAAGTCAGTAAAAGGGCAAGCCATCTGTGATCTCCTTGCAGCCAATCCAACCACGGATACGGCCGAGATATACGACGACCTACCTGATGAAACCCACGAAGTCAACGCAACCTCGCACCAACAAGTGTGGCGTTTGTACTTCGACGGTGCTTCACGGGCAGCTAATGTCACAAGTGCTCCTGGATGTTCTAAGGTCTCCTCCGGAGTTGGAGTTGTCTTAGTTTCCCCGGGAAAACATGTGATGCCTCGAGCCTACTCATTAACCGAGCCATGCTCGAATAATGTGGCAGAGTATAATGCACTGATTATAGGGCTCAATTTCGCCAAAGAACTGCGGGTTGAGTATCTCGAAGCCTTCGGTGATTCTCAACTGATAGTCAAACAAGTTCAAGGGGAGTATGAAGTCCGAAGTCAGGATTTGCTACCATACCACAAGATGGCGGTGGAGCTAGCGGAATCATTTGATGGATTCTTCATCGAGCACGTGCCGCGGTTGCAGAACACCTACGCAGATGCGTTAGCAGCTTTAGCTGTATCTCTGGCACAGCCTCCCGGAACAGAGCAATTTGTTACGGTAAGAACTCACCAACTCTTAGTGCCGCTCTATGATGAAGACGACAAGGAAGAAGAGGTTCAGGAAGTGCACACAACTCAGGCTGAATTTGAACCCCGAGATTGGCGTTTCCCCATCATCGACTACGTCTTACATGGAATCTTGCCAGAAGACGTAAAGGAGAGAGAGTCAATCAGACGAAGAGCTCCAAGATTCTACTATAACACGGAGAATCGAACACTATACCGCAGGGGGTACGATGGGCTGCTAGCACGTTGCTTATCGACCAACGAAGCCGAAGAAGTGCTTAGGGAGGCGCATGAAGGATCGTGCGGCGCACACCAACCTGGCCCCAAGCTTTATGATCACATCAGAAGAATGGGGTATTTTTGGCCTTTCATGATGAGTGATGCAATCACATACGCCCGGAAGTGTCACGCATGTCAAGTACATGCGAATTATATGCACCAACCTCCGGAGCATCTGCATCCTTCGGTTACGTCATGGCCGTTCGAGACTTGGGGAATGGACATTGTTGGTCCTATAAATCCCCCATCAGTCAAAGGTGACCGGTTCATCCTGGCAATTACCGATTACTTCTCCAAATAGGCCGAAGCAGTTCCACTCAGAGAAGTTAAGACGAGCAACGTCATTGCATTCATCAAGCACCATATCATCTACAGGCATGATGTTCCAAGACGAATCATACACGACAATGGTCCTCAATTTATCAGCAACGCCTTCATAAGGTTCTGCGAAAAGTTCAAAATTCAGGACATCTCGTCAACGGCCTATAAACCCACAGCAGACGGATTAGCTGAAGCCTTCAACAAAACCATCATAAAGCTCTTGTCAAAGTTTGTGAAAAATAACAAGCGAGATTGGGATGATAAGCTCGGCACAGCTCTATGGGCCTATCGTACCACGGTGCGTACACTAACCGGCGCAACCCCGTATTCATTGGTATACGGATGTGAAGCCGTTCTCCCTTTGGAAATCCAAATTCCATCTCTTCGGATCACTCTCGCAACTCAGATGACGACCGAAGAACAACATCAGAAACGCCTCGAAGAACTCGAGATGCTCGATGAAAAGCGCCTGGAAGCTCAACAGCATATTGAGTTTTATCAAGCCAGAATTTCTCGAGCCTTCGACAAAAAAGTTCGGCAAAGGAGTTTTAAGGAAGGGGATTTGGTCTTGACTGAGAGGCATCCTATGATCCTTAACTCCAAGAAGAAAGGCAAATTTGAACCCAAATGGGAAGGACCGTTCGTAGTGGAAACAGTCTACTCGAACGGCGCCTATCGTCTAGTCACCAAAGATGGTGACCGGCTCATGATGTCAATAAATGGCAAATTTCTGAAAAGGTACTATCCTTAGTATCTTCAGAGAAAGAATTGAGGTACCGGGAAGTTCCCGGAAGAATACCACATCGGGGTATTCTTAGGGATAACCCGGTCGCTGATGAACAAGAAATCAATGTTCGAATTCCGAATGTTCTTGTTTGTCAGAATCTAACTCTCACAAGCACTCTTTTGCTGAGATGAGATCTAATCATTCGATGGATTGATCTTCCCTCACAAAGCTTTCAGTGGTGTTTGACTACTCATAGTCTCCACCACACAATTCCCACTTGGTCAAACCTTACTACAGTTAGGACCAAAGCCAAATTCCCCTCTCGATTCGTCTAATGAACGAGAGGTCCACAAATCGAGCAATCAAACCCTTTTACGGTTAGGATCGTCTCAAACTTCCCACTTGGTCAAACCTTACTACAGTTAGGACCACAGCCAAATTCCCCTCTCGATTCGTCCAAAGAACGAGAGGTCCAATTTCAAATCGAGTAACCAAACCTTACGACAGTTAGGGTTATCCGAGTCTTTTCGATTCTCGGAGTGGAGATCCCACTCCTAGTCTCACCTGTCGGATTCTGGGGGTAGAGATCCCACCCCGAGTTTCCTTTCCTGCTGAAGATAGAATATAAAATTCTTCCTCTTCAGGTTCAAATGACCAAACCTTACGACAGTCAGGGTCGTTTGAACTTTTCGATTCTCGGAGTGGAGATCCCACTCCTAGTTTCACCTTTCGGATTCTGGGGGTGGAGATCCCACCCCGAGTTTCCTTTTCCACTGAAGATAGAATATAAAATTCTTCCTCTCCCATTGAGCCTCCTTTCCAATTGAAGATAGAATATAAAATTCTTTCTCTTCAATGCTGGGAGATAGAATATAAAATTCTTCCTCTCCTATTGTCCCAATGTCTTTGCTTTCAGAAAGGACAGGGATGAAGTCAACGTCCAACACACGTTGCCGGGTAGTCTATTCCCGTGAGAAAGACGAAGTCTATGTATTCAAGATCATAGCACCTTCCCCTGTCTTTGCTTTTAGAAAGGACAGGGATGAAGTCAACGCTTAACACACATTGCCGGGTAGTCTATTCCCGTAAGAAAGACGAAGCCTATGTATTCAACATCATAGCACTAAGTCTAAGAGAAGCAATTTTCTTGGCACAACGTTACATGCGGAATGGATTTAGACAATCCGCATGCTAGCCTGATTCAAACGGTAATCGGTAAAGGCACGTCAAACCCGTTGAGGGCTGGGGGTTTGCCAAAAACCCTAAAAGTCTATACCTAACACGTATAGCCGGTTTGAAATCTTTCACCGATTGAAAAAAGTTACCAGGGTCTAAACCTGGGGAATTTTATCCCGAAGCCTAAGGAGGGATAAGTCTATACTTAACACGTATAGCCGGTCTTAACCAGCCTTCAGCTCCCGCAGCTCACGGATCTCTGATTCCAGAACAGCAAACTCAGCAATGAAGGAATCGGCCAATTCGGGATGTCCCTCTTCTCTCATCATCATCATGTGACGAGAAAAGGAACGCCTGAACTGGTCGAAACAGCATTCTTTGTGAAGGAGCTTCTCGAGCATGCCGTTATAAAAAGCGGTGAAGAGGCCAAGGTCCATACGGAAAACGTCCCTGTCTGGATCGGTATCGGCCAAAAGGATGCGGACACGCTCGTATAGGGATGAGCGAGATTCTGCAAGCAGCGATATAAAAAAAGTTAAGGGATTATACAAGACAATCAGAAAACCCGAAGGAGAAATTCGAGGTATTACCTATACCGGCAGAAGTCCCTTCGGGTTGAGACCCAACAGAATCCGAAGTAACGACAGGAGTGGTCATGGGGGGTGTGTCAACCCTCGTGAGCAAAGCAGTCGTACTACTCGGTGGGGGCGGGAAAACGCCCGAAGCTGTAGTAACATCAGGCACATCGCTTGGTCCTATAGTTACACTTCTTTATTAGCCAAAATGAAAATTTAGGCGAGTAAAGAAAAGTGGGAACGGATACGTACCTGCGAATGAATCATTCCCAAAGAGTGGTCTCGCAGTTCCCCCAGAAGTCTGTTCGGCCAACATATCGGCTAACAGTCCGGAGTCAGGTTTTGTGAAAACTGGTGCAGGGACATATTCCTGCTCTTCAAAATTTGCATCATGGAAGACTCCGTCCCCAACTGGCTTTTCCGTCCCGGCACCCATAGCAGGGACGGAAGAATATGGACCGGTGGACTCAGCACCATCTACTGGCTCAAGGTCAATATTTAAGTCAATGCCTAAGGAGCCATCACGAAGAGCGTTGCACATTTCTTGCATGAAGCAATCCATGTGATCGGATCCAGGGAATACCGGATCTGGTGGGAGCTCACCCTCTTCAAAGATCCCTAGGACATAAAACGTGATCATGAATCCCAAAGATAAATCACCCCAGAGCAGCAAAAATATGTTCGAAAGATGTTACCTTCATCACCATCGGCAACGTCGCCTAAGTTCGCTCCACAAGGACGCTGACCGACGGATGGTTTGTGAGCAGTCTTCTTCCTCTTCGAGGTACCAGCCCTCCTAGAACCAACAGGCTGGCCACATGTTTCAGCATGCGTGGGAGCTCGGTCGTTAAGCCCTGAGTTCGTATAACGAGAAGTAAGCAACTCATGATCATCAACCGCCCTACCTAAGGCGATAATGGTCAAGAAAGAAAATCAAGGGGACATGACAAACCTGTATCAAGTGCTTCTTGGTCGGTGTCTATGCCTGCGTAGTCCCCCTCAAAAGTCTCGTTGTAATCTTCTGGTCAAGAAGGTATTGCTATCAGGCACATAGGTCTCGAGCAACGCCAAGAAGTGACGACAGCTAACTGGGAGTCCGTGCATGGTGGCTCGTATGGGCGCATACAATCCACTGCTCTTCAAGTCTCTCTCCCAGCGTCCCAGGACGTAGCTAGTCAAATGGGTCCACCACCCCCTGGCTAGTGAGGAAACCCAACCGTAGCATCTGTAATCCGGCAGAGGTAGCCTTCTCCCCAGATAAGCCAAGCGATTCCTCACGGTAGAAGCAGCTGTTGACACCTCACCTGGGGGTGCGGTGTCAAGACCCATGATCCCGGGTCGAAGACCGCAAACGGAATGATACCCGGTAGAACCAGGACTATTATGGTGAGAAACGTATCCGCACTGTACTAGGTTAGCAGCATCGGTAAGAGGCCAGGACATCTGTCGCCCCACAGCCTGTCTCTCTAAGTGGGTAAAAGAACATTGACGAGGAATGGAGGGGATGTACAAAAGAGCTCCTTCGTCCAGAGTCAACCAGTGTTCCTCAGCAAGAGTTAGTGCGGCGGGATCCTCAGCGTGATCTCCAAACAGGAAATCGGGCTTCTTTAAGGCCTCAGTAGAAGTAGCATCTGCGGTAAGGGGAGCATCCGTGATTAGTTGGCGTAAACAATGACGCCCACCCTCTCGTATCAAGCGACGGAATTCGTCAGAACGATCGCTGTCAAACTGAGGGAGTGGGTCAATGATCTGCCTGGTCGAAGCCAAAGAGAACACTTCTCTACTACAACCGGTAGGGGCATGGTGAGGGAGGCTACCCCCGGGAAACTCGACTGCAGTAAAACATGAAAACGGAGTCAGTAAATCCGCGTCATAAAGGCGAGACGAGATTATTCGCGGGATAATCGGAGAGACGATTTCGAGTATCCTACACCGAGAGGACGGTATGCGTGATAACACATACCGACCTGTAAGGTGTAAGACGACACGAGATCGCCCCGATGTATCCGACGACTTGAATTGGCTAAAGCAAAACAAGTCTGAAACCTCAACCCCCGCGGGAGGGGTATCGGTTCTTCCTTCATGACCCGCGAGAGGTCAATCCGGGATTCAGAAAATAGAAATTCTCACCCCCGAAGAGAGAAGCCGCTGAAGAAGATGCCGCGGGAGCCTCCCCCTCACCCTGCTGCGAGTGGGAGCGACTCCTGGAGGGTCGAGATCGACGAGGAGACATCACGAACCTGCAGTAAAAAGACAATACATCAGGTACGATATACAAACACGAAATATTGAAAAGGGAAATTAAGCACTTAAACTAAAATCCTAAGAATAAATAGGATTTCATAGTTAAAGTCTAATTAAACCTACAAATTTCGTGCGCGCGAAACGATAATTGTCGTTTTCACGGTGAATTTTGGTGAAATACCCAAAATACCCTCGTGCTCAAGGCCAAATTCAGGTCAAGGACACGTGTGATTCGGGTCATGGTCATCATGCTTGATCATTTAAACACCCCGGTATCCCACAACTTTGGTTAAATTCTGCAAATAAGCCCTTTTGCAGAACTTAGCCAATTTTGCATAAAAGCCCCTCCACGAACTTTTGGTTTTGCATTCACATGCTTTTACTAAAAATTCGATCAGGGGCTTAGGGTTTAAACTTTGTGGATTTCAGCCCCAAATTCGTGGCCTTTTGCAAATAAGCCCCCAAAAATTTTTAGTGGGCTGTTTTGCAAATAACCCCCTCAAGCAACCCTTTGATCCTCTTGCATAAAGCACCCCCGTTTCTTGATGAAATAAACATGAACCCAAGCCTCCCAAATCTCAGTTCATGTTTGCATAAAAGCCCCCAAGATTTCAGCCCCACGAATTTTACAAATAAACCCCCAAAGATTTCGGCCATTGTCTCTTTTGCACGAAAACCCCCAAAGTTTGAACATATAACCCCCTTTATCTACTAAGCATAAAGATCCGAATCTTTATCAACAAAAAAAAATGAGAAGATTGTAGAGGGGATCTTACCCAAACCAAAGAAGCTTCTTCGGGCTTGGAAATGGGATTTGAAACCTTAGCTTGAAAGAGGAGGAAATTCCGGACAATGGGTATCCACCAAAATCCGAGCTTTTGTAGGGGTTTAATGAGTTCTTGGAGAAGAAATTAATGGAGGAACTTGAGATGGAGAAGAAGAAGATCAAGACCGAAATAAACAAGGGGGGGCTCGGTTTTTTGAAGGTTTTTCTCTCTTGGAATTTGAATTAAAGGAGGGGGGGGGACCATAAGCAA
>BQKN01048513.1:0-10241 GCA_022839385.1 Asparagus kiusianus | reverse complement strand
ACTCTGAGTTCTGAAACTCATTTAAGAGTTCGTGATTAAGCTTGCGATGCAAGTTAATTATATCAAACCAGTTATTCGGTTTTCAACAACTCTCTTCAGGGTTTTCAACTCGTTCCGAGTTTCTTAAACTTGTTAAGAGTTCTAAACTGAATTCATCACACAAGTCAATTGTTCCAGTGAATTAAAATGGTCGGATCGTCAACGGAGAGCAAGTTCGACGCGATCAATCGAAGGAGGCACTCCATCGCTACTAAGAAGAACCTAGAATTAAACAAAGGGGAGAGTCAAATTCATTCTCCTCTCTTTTGTAATCGGAATCCAAATTGTAATCGATTTTGAGAGAATACAAGTCAAATTTTCTTTCATTGTCTTTTTACATTAAATTTCCACAAACAAGGAGATAGAATATAAAATTTTTCCTCTCCAGTACCAGGTTCGTCTTTGCCCCAAGAGAAGACAAAACATGGTTCATGTTTGCTCCAAGAGAAGACAAAACGGGTTCGTCTTTGCCCTAATTAAAGACAAAACAGGGTTCATCTTTGCCCCAAGAGAAGACAAAACAGGTTCGTCTTTGCCCCAAGAGAAGACAAAATGGGGTTCGTCTTTGCCCTAAGAGAAGACAAAACGAGTTCGTCTTTGCCCTAAGAGAAGACACAATTTCCTCAACACCAAAATCTATGCCTTTTCATGCATGAGAGACTTTATCTCGATCCCTTATTAGAGATATGTCTACGTCTCACACTCGTTGCCAGGTGGTCCGTTCTCGTAAAAACGACAAAACCTACGTATTTAACATCGTAGCACTAAAATCTATATCTTTCACGCATGGAGGACTTTATCTCAATCCCTTATTAGTGATAAGTCTACGTCTCACACACGTTGTCAGGTGGTCCGTTCATATAAAAATGACAAAGCCTACGTATTCAATATCGTAGTCAATGATTATTATTAAATTAACAATCTCTAAATCCATGTTTTTCACACATGGGGGATTTTATCTCGATCCCTTATTAGAGATAAGTCTACATCTAACACATATTGTCGGGTGGTCCGTTCCCATAAAAACGACAAAGCCTACATATTTGATATCATAGCCAGTGATTATTATTAAATTAATGATCTATGAATCCGTACCTTTTATGCATGGGGGACTTTATCTCGATCCCTTATTAGAGATAAGCCTACATCGAACACATATGGCCTACATATTTAATATTGTAGTATTAAGTCTAAGAGAGTTCATTCTTTTAGCATAATATTACATGTAGAACAGACTTAGACAATTTTTATGCTAGCCTGACTCAAACGATAGTCGGTAAAGGCTCATCAAATCTGTTGATGGCTGAGGGTTTGCCAAAAATCATATAACAAGTAGCTCGCGAAGACAGATTCGCTCTTAATTTGTATGGAGTCTGCAGTGGTAGTCAAAGTCGTGACCTCCTCCTCCATAATATTGATTTAATAGTCACTGGCACACCAGCTTCATTAGTTGGTCTCGTGACTCGGGCACCTAGGGTAGCTTCAGAGATAGTAGATGTATCAGCACTAACGCTTGGTTCTACAATTAAATCTCGCACAAAGAGCTCAACTTGGCGAGTGTCCGATGCATTATCAGCTTGTTTTTCCCAAACTCTGAGAAGTATACGAGGATAAACTGCTCCTTCATGCTCTAACACCTTAAGAGTTTAAACTGTGTAGACTCTAGATACGTACGAGTATAAACTGTGATTATGTCGCAGCGAAAGTCCACGCCCGACAAATTTCACCAAAATCAGTCTTGAGATAAATTTATTTCCCGCACACGGAGTTCAAAAGCAATTCAGATATAAACTCTTGACGAAGATGATCAGTTCAACATAGACTAAACGACATGAGCTAATTTAGGTATCAACGCACCAGTTTTAGTTTAAGATTTCAACGATGGTCAAGTGATAAACGCAACACCAGAAGTATTTTAGACTACTCAACAAAATACTGAGTAAGTTGAAAGCCGAAGAAGTTGAAGAACTGAGGCCATTCATAGGTCCTTTTCACGCAAGATTGAAAATAGGGTCTATCTTATCCAAAGTATTCTAGACTCCTCGATAAAATACTGAGGAGGCTGAAACACTTTGGAGGGGGTATCTTTAGGCTTTAAAAATTACCTATAGCTTCCCGTACACAGCTCAAGATAAAGAAAAGGCGATAAACGTTGATGTTCGAGTCAAAGACGATTATTTGATGCCAAGGGGAAAGTAAAGGAATGTACGAAGTGATGAAGCGATGAAGCAACAACAATATTTAGAATGCATGATTCGAGAAGAAAATAGATGCACGAGTATGAAGAACTATAATTTTAACCATGATGCAATCTGAATCCAAAAAATCTCAAAAGACAAACATTATAGACCTTTTTGTTATATTTCCAACATAATTTGAATCACCTCATTCTGAGGTTGGATGAAAGAATTAGAGCTAAAATACCGAAGACAGTACAAACTGTCTCGCACATGTGCGGGACACCCTAAACTGTCTCAAACAGAAAGGTGTCTTGCACTGTACGAGACAGCCCAAACTATCTCGCAAATATACGAGACACCCCAAATTGTCTCGCACAATAAGGTGTCTTGCACATGTGTGAGACACCCTGGATTGTTTCGCACATGATAGGAAAGTTTCGCACAGAATGAAGCCCCGGGACACGTTTTAGACGGTTTTTGATCGGTTTTGACGATTCTAGAGCCTCCTTAACTACCTTGGGGTATCCATGAATGTGAAAAAGCTATTATTAACCGAGGATATGATCAAATCACATATTCTTATCCAAAAGTAGGGCACCCAAAGCCTATAAATACACCCTTTGGGCCCCTATACACGAGGGATCTGGAATTTGGAGCTTGGAGGCGAGTTGCTAACCCTGTGAGAGGAGAGCCATGAATTTCAGATCTAAAGGTGAGATCTTGAAAAGTTCTTCAGCATAAAGAGGAGGAGTTTGATAGATTTAAAACCCCTACATCAGTTTCCTTAAGATCATATTGTCGTTGTGATCTTGAGAAGAGTACCTGTCCTACCTCATTGAGATATTTACTTTAGTTTTTGTTTTCTTTATGAAATGAGATCAACCGGATCTGATACTCAGAGATCCACGAATCAAAGAGTCCATGGCATAGGCAAAGATCTCATGCAAGCAGCGATCGGTAAATGATCCTGCATGTGATTCTAGAAAGTCTTCATTTATTTTCATCCGTGTAAGAAAAGTCTTATAAAAAGGCTCCTTCTTGTTGAATCTTGTAAATTGATAAACGATTGTAACGGATACCATAATGAAAAATATTTCTAACACAAATAGTTACAATACGACTATCAATACTGATCATAAGGTAGCAACTTCCTCTTATATCTTGAAGCTAATTATGTCCGAAGTTAGGCGAAAACTTGATCTTACTCCAAGTTAGATAATTACAAGGGTATATGATATGAGAAAAATAACTATATCCAAGTATAAAGCATATGACACACAGAGGAAGGCGTTGACTAAAATCTTTAGAGATTGGAAGAAATCTTACGAATTACTTCCGCAATATCTTGAAGCAATTAGGAGGAAAAATCCAGGTACCGAATATTAAATAGTGTCTAAAGCGATTGCGTCGGGAGAGGAGAGGTTCACGTGAGTATTTTGGACATTTAGACCCGCTATCAAAGGGTTTTCTTTTTGTCGTCCACTCTTGAGCATTGATGGCACACATTTATGTGGCTAGTACAAAGGAGTGCTTTTGATTGCGACCGATGTAGATGTAAATGGTGAGCTATTTCCAATACCTTTTGCAGTTGTGGAGGTGGAGGATACATCGAGTTAGAAGTGGTTTTTTCAATGTATTTACAGATACATCCCTACTATTCAAAGTCCTAGAACGATTACTTTTATTTCTAACCGGATGAAAGGAATTCCACTAGCCTTACACGAGGGGTGGAGTACACCACATCATCACCGGTATTGCTTGCGGCATATAAGAGATAATTTTAGGAAAAAACACGGAGAGGTCAATTTACAAAATCTATTGTGGCAATCCAGATATGCAACTGCACACTGGTATATGAGCATTGTAAGGATAAAAATAAATCCCTATCAGTTGAAGCACATAACTGGATTGAATAAAACTTGAAGTCACAATACGAAGATCGATGGGCATTATGTAGAGATGGTGGATTATGCTATTGTATGATGACAACTAATTGCTCTAAAAATTTCAATGGTGTACTCAAGGGTGCTCGTGCTATGCCAATTCAAGCCTTGGTTGCAAGGATATTTTATTGATTAAACACATACTTTAATAAGAGACATGGTGATGGTGTAATTTGGACGAGTAGGTACAATCCAAAAAATGAGAGTATTTTGTAGAAAATAATTGTGGCCATAAGAACATGTAGAATTGAACCATTCAACGATAATGAATGGGAAGTTAAAGACTGTGAATGTACTTACACCGTCCATCTTTATGATCATGAGTGTAGTTGTACTTGTAATATACCATAATTACAAAAGCTGCCATGTGAACATGTTTTAGCGGCTAGTTCCAATCAGGATAATGGCACTAGATTGCCTTATGATCGATATTACTAGCTTGGTATTCAACAAATTATTATCGAAAGGCTTATAAAGAGAGGTTTTATCCTATCGATGATAGTTGTTATTAGCCGGATTATAATGGACCATGTATATTACCACCTCAATACAAAAGACAATCGGGACGACCTCGCTCTGTGTGCATTAGAGGCACTAATACTATGGATCAAGGCCAGGAAAGAGTAGTGTCGCGAATTAAATGCGGACAATGTAATCAATTAGGTCATAATAGGTCTCATTTGTCCATCAAGAACAAGTAGATAGCAATTAATTGATAATATATATTTTTATTTCTATCTCTATTTTTCATTATTATAGTCTTATTAATTCGGAAGAAACTAATAAGTTAATAATTATATGTGCATGTATATACACTATGCTTCCTTGGCCGGTTAGTGATGATGTCCTCTATGATCAGCCACGCCATCGTTCAAAGAGTATATCATTTACATCGGTAATGATTGCTAAATTTTTAGTCAAAAGTTTATAGTCACATATTACTTACTCATTGTTATGTTCTCATTTTTTTTCATTGTTGTGCAGAGAGGACCGGAGCTAGTTATGTAGCTTTGGACATACGTGTTGGCCACTTGAAGATTCATGTATCATTACTCTAGTGGCCCAAACATGTTTTCTCACATGCTCAAAATTATAGTGGATTAATCTTGATTGGGCACTACTTAATGCATTGATGGATAGATGGAGGCCAAAGACTAACACTTTCCATCTACGTGTCGGTGAGGTGACTATTACTCTCCATGACGTAGCAATGATCCTTGGTCTCCGCATTAATGGCCCTTGTGTTATAGAGACTAATAGGCATGTGTGGCATCGAGTCTGTGATGATATGTTAGGAGTATCTCCGGAGTCCTTGCCTAGGGGATATATTAGATTGAAGTGGCTAAAAAAAATTTTGCAAACTCCTTGGCAGAAGATGCATCCCAAGTCATGATCCAACAGCATACTCGTGCATATATTTTGTACATGATTGGGACAATTCTTTTTCCCGATTCAAGTAAACATAAAGTACATTGAGATAATACAATTTGTTATTGTTATAATGCACTATCGTGAACATGTTTTTGCTAGATTTTTGCTCATTATTGTTATAAAATATGACTAAACGCATTTGCCATATGATATATGGTTTTCGCTTCTCCAGGACTTTGACAGGTGCGGAACATCATCATGGGTAGTGTTGTTTTAGCATATCTATATAGAGAAATGTCGAAGGTTTCTTTTATGCAAAATAAAGTGCTCAAGGGATGTTTAACATTGTTACAAGTTTGGGCATGGGAGAGATTGGTTTTGAGGACAAGATTATGCGAGACGCGAGATTTAGATGGATTGATTCCACTAGGCTACATGATTTTTTTAATTTAATTAATTAAAATTTAATTTTAAATTTAATTTTTGGAACTAGAACCTACCTTATATCATACATGCAGATGGAAAGTCACCAAAGTATATGATGAGGCCCCGATAAGATAGTTAGATTTTTACAGAGGAGAGCTCGACCGGATGAAAATTTATCTACTATTTAAAGCTACTAATATATTTCAAAGAGTTATTAATATATGAAATATTTTGTAGTTTGAGTGGAATCCATACGCACTTTACCTACATCGTCTACCACTGATTTGCATGGAAGGACACGGTATATGGAGAGTCAGAGTTCCTCTCATTTGTTTCAAAATTATGGAGATGCACATGCCGAATCACGTGCTTAGACTATTTGGTTTCGCACAGCATGTTCCACAATATATCGAAAAAATAGAGAGAAAGACGTTTAAGGGTGGGCATCAGATTGACTGGCGAATTGTGCATTATCCGTACATTGGTAGATGGAATCATCGGCATGGAAGCATTGTCGAGCAGCTTTATCCTCTAATGGAGGAAATCGATTATATTAGATGGTATTGGGGGATTACCAGACAGTGAATAATCACTCAAACCACGCCTCCAATTGACGAAATTGAGATATGCTCCCAACAAGCAAGATATGTACTAAGAGGTGTAGATGAGTGAGAATGGGTAAGTAAATTGCGCAAATTAGAATAGTTTTTCAATATCTTGTTAGCTTTTGGTTGCTTATATATATAATTATATCTTTTTATGTAATTGTAGATAGACGTTATGGATGAGATAGAGGGAATTGCAAATAAGGGCATAGTTACCGCCACAGGAGATTCAGTATATGTATCGGTATTGCATCGGATAGTGATGAGGGGCTCTTCATCAAACTCATGAGGATTAGCATGAAGGTCGCGAGCAGATGGCACATGAGGAGAGGGTATATGCACGCCGACGAAGATGTGGTGTATCTTGCACGCACGATAATGAAGCTGGTCCGTCACAGCAAGTTGGTCCGTCACAGCCCCACACACAACCGGAGAGCGAGCACATATAAGCTTAAGTCAAAGGAGGCCGCCAACGATCTGAGCGGGTACAAAGAAGGAGACAACGGGGAGGGCGGACTTTTAGGTTGTTAGCTTTTCTACTTAGACTGTATATTGTTGTATGGATAGACTTGATACATTTGGATTTGTTTAGAGTATTTTGTTGTATTGATATGTATATGACGTATTTTTTGTGTTGTGATGTTGTGAATTGATTAAATGTGTTCTTATCTAGTGTTTATTTCTTAAAGTTTATAACTTTTATAAATATTATACTGTATATATCAATGTATACGAAGTGGATATATACTATATTTTTGCGTAATGTTTGGTCAAAAAACAATGTATATGAAGCAAAAGAGGTATGTGCATGTTTTGTGCAGGTTTAGAGTCTGCCCATCAAATCCATGGGACTACTAGTCCCATGGATTTTCTGGGCGTCGTGAGGGGTTTCTGCTTAACGTACGGGACTAGTTGTCCCGTACGTTTTGTGCACTGCTCAACAAACCCACGGGACTAGTAGTCCCATGGGTTTTCTGGCCTAGGTTTAGTGGCCAATTAGTGACCACTAAACATACGGCACTAGTAGTCTTATATGTTTCAAAGATCTAATTTTTCAGGCCAAAAAGAGGTTAGTTTTACTAATTATTTAGTAAAAATGGTATTTTTTAAAAAAAAACTTATATATATATATATATATGTATATATATATATATATATATATATATATATATATATATATATGCGCGCGCGTGCGGGTGTGTCTGTATATACATGTACGTATACATACTCTACTTTAGGTTTTTCTTTCACCTATTTACATATATAAAAGTTAATTCTACATTATACTATTCTTTTTGGTAATGAGGAAACTTGGTTAGGAGACTCAGTTCGAGCACCCTTACCACCAGGACGATTCAACCCAACCTTGAGAATTAGGCTCCATCTTATATCGTACATTGTAATATTTGATTGCTTATTGATCGATGCATAATATAATTGTGTTCTATTTTGGCCCTCTGAAATAAAATCCTTGCTCCGTCACTAGAATATATTATACACTTGTATTCACTTACAACAAGTTAAAGGGATGATCCGAATGAACAACGTTCGTATAAGTGAACCCACAATCTAATCACTCTCTCTCCTGACAATTCTTACCACATGCATGCCAATCTCTACCAACTTACATCACTTCACTGCCCCATTTCATACATACATTGATGGGATTGATGGATAGATGCATGCCAACACAAAAAGGACGGAATTATTGAGCTGAAATGATAGTGAATCTGGCTTGTTCCAGCCAGAGCGGTTATTATTTGATGTAATTTTTAGATAAGTGGGAAAAATTTTAAAATTTTATTTTATGGTGTTATTTAAGGGGGCAATTGAATTGAGATTTTACGGTAAGATATTTGGGACAATAAGATTGAGACAATTACCCTAATTTTCTTAAAATTATTTTACTTCTTTACAAACTTTTCGTCCCAACCTTTAAAAATTACTCATTCTTAACTTTTGAACAATCATGGAGAAAGTAGGATAATTTTAAAATATTAATGTATTAAATATCTAATATATATTAATCATATTATAATGTATAGTATATCTTAATTATATTATATTATAAAATTCTACTATAACATAAGATAATAAAATATTATATAATATTGTCTAATATAATATTGTTATATATCATTATTATATATTTGTTATTAATATTTCATATATTTATAATATTAGTATATTATATTATTATAATATTACTTTATATTATTTAATATCTATTTTATTAGCTAGAATAAGGATATTATTATAGTTTTTTATGATATAAATATCGTATTATAATTTAGTGTTAATATAGTTAATATAATAATATATTAGTTATATTATAATATACTTTAATATGATAATATATTCTATTATATAAAATATTTTAACATATATAATAATTTATTATTTTTTACACTTGACTATATTAATTAATAGTCTTTAATATATTATCTGTTGCAATATACTAAAGAAATGAAACAAGAGACAAGAGACAAGAGAAGAAGAGAAATTATAATTTTATTCTTATATTTCATTTCCATACATCGTACAATTTATAGATACATGATGGAAGACAAAAGGACATGAAGTTAATAGTCTACATACAAAGTAATGTCCACATACATTTTGTCTTTTAGATATCAACAAAATGTCTTTTAGATTTCAACACTCCCCTTTGGACATTACTTCGAAATGTCAATGTCTCGTTAAAAACCTCGCTAGAAAAACTCAGTGGGAGAAAAACTAGTCAAGGAAAAGAGTATACGATATAAGTAGATTCTTATGTTGCATTAGTTGCCTCATTAAAAACCTTTATCTAAGAAAACCCTGTGGGACAAAACTTAGCAAAGAGAAAAAGAGTGCAACTATAGATCTTCAGGATCCAAACTTGTGTTGCATTAGTTGCCTTATTAAAAACCTTAGCTAAGAAAACCATGTGGGATAAAACTTAGTAAAGGAAAAAAGAGTACAACTATAGTCCTTCAAGGCGTAATCTTCGGGATTACATTAAGAATTCGCTCCCCCTGATGATGACAATCTTCTGAGTCAATACTAAGAAAAACCCAGTGGGACAAAACTTAGCGAAAAGGGGCAAAATATGATAATAGACCTTTAGGGCCTAATCTTCAGGATTGTTCATTAAGAATTTACTCCCCCTGAAGAAGATAGTCTTCCAAGTCTATGCATATTGTGAACATATTTCTCATAAGTTGATGTAGGCAGAGATTTAGTGGACAAATCTGCAAGATTGTCACTTGAGCAAACTTTTTTGACGGTGATTTCGCCATTCTTTTGGAACTCATGCGGATAAAAGAATTTTGGCATAATATGTTTTGTCATAGTTCCTTTTACATATCCACTGTGCATTTGTGCAACACAAGCTGTATTGTCCTCATAAAAGACAGTGGGGGTAATATCATCTTTCGCTAGACCACACTGTTGGCCTTCTTGTTTTGATGATGTTTAACAAACAATTTACCACTAATGTTGTTTGTCTAGTATTTGTGCATTTCTATTTATTGTAAACAAACAACGTAGTTGGAGGTTGGATGGATTGAGCCTACACGATCATATCAAGAGGAGGTTGGCGGAATTGTGGAGTGAAGCATCGTACAATTCAAAGTTAAAGATCAAGTTCAAGCTTCATCCGCAACGTGTACCAAGTTGAGCCTCAATGAAGATCA
>BQKN01048511.1:0-10747 GCA_022839385.1 Asparagus kiusianus | reverse complement strand
CCTAAATTACAATTTACTTCCATTGATTATACACTTAAATGTGCTTAAAGTGTAGATATACCTTGAAATAAGGGTAGTATAGCGGGTTGTTAACGATTTCTTGGGGGATGTCATTGGGGGCTTGTATCATGTACCATCCACGCAGGCAAATAATTGCTTGTAATACCTTTTTGAAGTATCTACTAACTGTCTCCCCTGATCTTATAAAATGAGATCTAACAATCTGGTTTTTAGATTTATGTCCCAGAATGTTCAGTGTCATGATAAGTTGTTCTTCCACTGTTACATTTCTTGAGTCTGTTAGCATGCAATTGTTCATCATTATACTCGCTAGTTTAACAAAAGCACCACTCCGCATTCTAATATAATTCACGTAACTATCACTAAAACCATTATAAATTCGCTCTATGTGCTCAATTCTAGCTCTCTCGTCTTTTTTTCCCTTACTTGGACCACTACGAACCGATTTATGTCTTGCTTGCATTCTCCTTATAACAGTAATTATTATAATTAAAATGGATAGGGCAACACCTTGAACCATATTAACAACACTTTGTTCATCAGAATAGTCACCATCATTATCCATCTACGATGCAAAAAATTATTACCCAGTTAGAAACGAAGTCGAATTCTTAGAAAATCTGAACAAATTATAAATTACAAATGACCCACATTGATTACTGCTTATCTGAAATATGTAGCATTTAAAAATATCAAAGACATGCACTTTTAGCTCCTAAATTGAAAAAAAAAACTACATTAACATGAAACTATTTTTTCTCAAAATAAGAAGCCACAAAAAAAACTACAAATAGTTTGCACAAAAGCAATTTTCTTTGACTTCCTGGTTTTGATTCTTAGATATCCATAAAATAGTTTGCACAAATTAGGCGATGAGTTCCATGGACGAAGTCTCCTAGAGTTCAATAGGAATGCAAATGAGTGAGCTAACAGTTCTACGGCATTACTCCACATGATGCGAGAAGGACAGGCACTTTGTTGGAAAACCAGTAGTGATATCGTCATAACATTGATATGAGAGGCTGGTGATGCCCATATAGCACTTTTCATAGACAATACTAACTATGTTTGTACTGATTATTTGCAATAGTTTTCTACGAAGCTATTATGTTGATGCAAAAAAATGTAAAATTTAGAAAACGGATATTGTCTCACTAGTAGATTGAAAAAATCACATTGCGTATGTGTGTGCACGTTATAACCTCCTCGTTTCAGAAACTTAGTAAAATGATATTAGACTAAGATACTCCTAATATCACCTTTTTTACAAAAACATATTAAAATTGGGTTAAACTTGTAGCAGTGCATTTTTTATTTAAAAATGAAGCTTGAAATTCAGCTTTCAATTCCACGTGACCCGTAAAAAACTTATATAAAGGAAATATTAGGAATCAATGCTAGCTTGATAATGTAGAATAGTTCTTCTGTAAAATGACTTGTATGATGCACTTTGGATCAGATCAGATGACAATTCAATTTCGTTTTAATTTCTTTTAGATTGTTCAGAATTTTAATTTATAAATGGATCAAGCGTCAGCATCGTGTTTAATAGGCAAATGAGATCAGAACAGGTCATATGACATATGCTCAAGAATAATGCAACTCTCACATATATCTCACCACATTTAAGCATGCATTATTATGTTTTTTTTTCTAATCGACTTGATTATTTAATAGCAATACATTTAAGCATGCATTATTTCATTTTTTGCTAATCCAGTTATAGAGAGCAAAATTTTAACCATCCAATTTAAATTGCTTCTAAATCCCAAAAAATTAGGAAAATCACAAAAAATTCTTCAAAAATGAGAAAAATTGCGTAGATCAGACCCCCCCCTCCCACAAATTATCAAATAATTGCGGTAAATTAAACTAATAATAAGAAAAATTAAAAAAATTAATTTTTACCTTGATTTATGAAGCAACAGCGTCGACAAAGATCAGATCTGATTATTGTCGGCAAAGATCAGAGCCCCTCCCACGAATTTCTTCGAATACGGGGACAACGAAGGTCGTGGGACTTTCTGGCGGGAGGAGAGAAAGGAGGTAAGTATAGCTCGCCGAAGAAATCAACGAGGAAAGCAAAAAGCCGACGTGGCTGCGATTGTCGTCGATTTCACGAGGAAGCGGCAGGAAATTGGGGAGGGAAAAGAAGGTGATGTGGCGGCGATTTTATGCCGATTTCCCTTATCAAACCCTAGCAAAACAAAGTGGGGAAAAGAAACCTACGGAAAAAAAAAGTTACGTGGCCACTTAAAAACTGACGTGGAGAGCTTGTAAAACTTTTCCACACTGTTTAAAAACGAACCAAACAGCCCCTTCAATCAAAATATCAGAAAACTCCCCTTAAATTTAGGTATTAACAAAAAAATCCTTTTTAACTTCAAGATTTTATAAAAAAAATCTTCATAAAAGTGTCAACCGCAATTCATTGGGGGAAAAAACCATTCGCTTGCATAATTTTATCCACCTATGTGAAAAACACAGTTAACGAAGTTAGGGTATTTTTAATGCTAAAGGGTTGAGTATTCTTAAAGCTAAAGGGTTTTCTGATAACCCTACACTTAGGATTCAAAGCCTCTCCACTATTGAAAGAGTATTGAAGGGACCACTTAAGAGGGTTTTCTGATGTTCTGAATTAGGAGGTTATCTTATAAACATTCGAAGTTAAGACAGGTTTCCTGATATTTAGCCTTCGCTGAAGGTAAATGTATAAATATATTTGAAATGAATTACAGTCATCATGTGTAAAACGGCTAGGATTTAATTAATAGTCATTCAACTTCTATAAAAGAAGGTGATTGGGAGCAACTTGGACTTCTGAGAATAGGATATTAGGTCTTCAACATAAGATTATAAGCCACATTAAGATAAGGATTTGAAGTGTTAGGATTTTATTACTTTGAGAGCTAATAACAGCACAACAGCAGCAACAATTAACTGTGAGATAAGGTGACTAGGATTGTGGCACTTTGATTTCACACATAAATCAGCAGACTTTGGAGCTTTGTCAAGCTCAATGATTTAATAATCATGGAGAGAAGATTACAAGATGGCAGCTCCAATCATTGGAGAATAGTTTATGTTGGAAGGTTTTAGGGAGCAAGTGGGATTAGGTTAGGATTTGGTTAAGAGCTAAGCCATACAAAACAAAAACAAAAAAAAGGATTTTTTTTCCTTTCGAATGAAGTTGTTTTTTATGGTTAATTAGTTGAGTTTTTTTAAGAATAAAAGTGTTATTTCAACAATTCACTTAAGTGCTAATCCTCCTCTTAGAGTCAACGTGTGTCCCATATCAGCACTGATCACCAGATCAGCCCACCCCAGCCAGGGACTACTTGGATAGTGTGGGCATTCGCCCCTCCGGAGTAAAGCCGAGTCGAGACAAGCTCTCACTCAACCTCCTCATTTGGCTCGACCCCGTTCACATAACTCAAGACCGGGTCGATAACCTGTGAGACTGAAAAAAGACGGTACTTATCGACCCACTCGTAGAGCCAATTCTAGAGGTAGTTAGTCCTCGAACTCCGCGTCAACAGCTAGCCATCATCATTACATCTCATGCCACAAGTCTCCATGACTCATCACCTTTCGTTAGCACCATGCCCTCTCAGTCACCATCACGTCAAACTCTGTGATGACTCATCCCACCTGCAACCGACACTTGTAGGCTATCTGCCGATTCACCTACCTGCCTAGATTCGGCCAAAGTGATGCATCTACCCCTCTTAGCTGAGTATATATATGCTCATTACCTACTAGTAGAGAGGAGGAGCCCCTCAGGGATAGGAGCCCCTCGAAGCCACATGTAAGCCCTTTCTAGCTAATTAACATAATCTCTGCACACTTAACTTATTTAGGTCATTGATTCTCCATCCAAGCTATATACTGACTTGATCGTCGGAGGGATCACCAGAGAACCCAACTCTGATCATCTAACGTGCTTATTTTACAGTTCTCTTATCCTAACAGGGGATCGATCATCTAAAGGAGATGAGGGACCTCTAAATCATCCATATGGACCCTAAGCCATGTCGCTGATTCAAGATTATCCTCTAACCATACTATTGAATCCCTGAACATCAACACTAGCACCCACTGTGAGGCCTCTTCATCTCTTTTTTGCAAAAGAGCGGATGGCGCCCCATGCTCAAACCACGAGATAAGAAGTTGCCATCCTTTAAGGCTAAGTCACTAGGTTTGTCATTAAACACAAACATTTCAGAGGATATCCCTCCAAGATATAGTCAAGTTAAGATACTCTTATAAATAAGAGATTTTTGTGCTATGTACTAACCTATACGCAGTCTTCGTAACTTGATCTTTATCAACTCAATCAATTTTGACAAAAGACCTTGGCGTCTTTTTCATGAATAAGCCAAGGCATGTATGTAGGACCTTGTTATCCTTTCGGAGTAAAACCAAGGCCACCATTGACACAAAGACCTTGGTATCATTTTTATTAGTAAAATCCAAGGCACACGCCTCAGAACTTGGTATCATTTTCATGAGTAAAACCCAAGATATGCATAAGACCTTGGTATCCATTTGGGATAAGCCCAAGACACGTTATCAACTCGGTAACTCCGACAAAATGACCTTGGCATTATTTTCATAAGCCCAAGGCTCGTACCTCAAGACCTTGGTGTCAACGAGCGTACTACGAACTTGAGTCATCTCACTCGCCATACATAGAGACGGGTCACCTTAATTCGAGCATATCTGAAAGCAAACTTGAACCAAGGAGATTGCAAACTCTTAACACACAAGAATGAAATCTTATAGGTGGACAATTAAAATTGATAAAATAAATATTTTTATTCATATACTTGGAAATATTTAAAGTACAAAAAAAATTGCTAACAACAAAAAAGAGATACGTTTGAGCCCTTAAGGGGTCAGACTCGGAAGAGACGTGGGTGGAGTGATACTAGGGACAGGAGCAGGAGTTGAACATGCAGGAGTAGCGACAATAGAAGTTGGTAGAGTAGTTGACTGAACCTCAGTCTCGACCTCTTCGCCTTCTCTCTCTACAGGCTGACTTACCTAGTTGTCATGAGCCGAGCCCTTGCCTGCCTCCTTGGCCGACTCTTTGCCATCCTTATCACAGCTCCCGCCATCAAGCACAAGCCCCCTCCTTGCTTCTCTATCTTTTGTAGTGCTCCAAGGTAATTCACCATCCTTGGAGGATAATAGAATTGGTTGGGATCATTTCTGAGGTCGACCGGAAGCTGTGCTTCGAGATAGTCGTAGGCAGCTTTGTAAGCCAGCGCTACCTCCATCTTTTTGAGAGTGTTGTGGCAATAGTCCTCAACAATCTCGAAATAATAGGCCTCAGATTCCAGTTGAATGAGGTGGTCTTACAATGCCTAAACTTATGTGAGGGATGACTCTCGCTATCGCTCGGCCTCCATCGCAGCTCAAGTGCTCTCTCACCTGAGCTCTTCATGAGCAATATACTCGAGCCTGCTCAAAAGTGTTGTTCCTCTATTGCCTCTCGATCTCAGCCTCCTTAGACATATATCTTATTTTATCATCCTATTCATGGCATTCATGCTCGATATGGCCAAGGTCCTCCTGGAGCTTGTTGATTTCAGCTGACTTCTTGCTGTTCGAGGTCTTTAGACCATCGATCATCCTCTCTTGCATCTCCACCTCATGGCACCATTTGTCCTTGCTCCTTCACCAGATTGCCACCTCATCCTCCTTCACCTACAATGTTAGGATGGTCCTTTGTGAGCTGCTCTCTAGGCCTTCAACTCCTATTGAAGCCTGAGGTAGGAAGTTCGAACAAGCTCGAAATGGCCAAAGAGCTCCTGTTCTACTAGAGCACCTCGGATCATGTAGCCTTTTAAGCACTGGTGCATGCTAACATTTGACATCTCATGAAGGATCTCGTCATCATGAGGTAGATAAAACTATTCGACAGTTTTGGTCTGAGCAAGTCAAGACTCCAAAACTGACCCCCTCTTGTCATGATGTCGCCAAGATTCGAATAAAAACTCTCAGGACAACTCCCTCTCATAGCGGGGACCGATTCTGTAAGATCCAATCAGCAGCATCTTCAGCTCCCCTCACTTCTCCATATCGAGCTCATCAATATGATAGGGGTACGACCAGTCGAACCCCTAATTAGGAGGTGCTCCTTCAGTAGCTGGCTCTTTCCCCTACCAATGGGCTAACTCGACAGGCGTATCAGGGGCCACCTCATCCTCTATTGGGGCCTCGGCCTCTTCGGCCTTGGCCATGGTGATTTTGACTCCCTCTTCTCTGGCAGTGGACCATCATCAAAAATGACAATATCAGCTTCGTGGGCCAAGATGCCAGCAATGTCCTCCCCTATTTTTTAAGGAGGCTGGATCTTTACTACTGGTTGGCTTGCGCCATCCCTCTGAGCAACAGGGGAAGCACCCACCTTCTTCACAACTTTAGCTCTGTCTTTGAGAGCCTCGGAGCTCCTAGAAGGGACTTGGCTATCCCCCTTCTTCAGTCGTCTTTTCTTATTTTCAAACCTTTCGGCCTGAACTGTAGCAGCACTCGACCCGGCCAATCGAGCCACTATTTTATGCCGCATTAGCATGTGCCCACTCGGCCTCCTCATGGACTAGATCAAGACAAAGATGCTTCTTCAGTCTCGCCGAGGGCCCTCCTCGAGTTCGAGTAGGCAGAGCCATTAGCGCCATCTCGATCTCCTTCAAGCCTATCCTCAGCCTGCCTGACTTGCTTCATCATCCGCGATTAGAGGAACTAAGGAAATGCTGACAACTCGTAGGACCGAGTTATCGAAGAGGTTCTCGATTCGACGAGAACCTATATAAGTCCTGATCTTGTCAAGTGCACACTTCTCATCGCTCAACAATAGATCCATCCTCAGCACATCCTTGTTGATCTCAGGCCAATGGAGCAGCCTAAGATGGCATCAACATCGAACACCCACATGAACCGCTCCTTCCAGTCCTTGTTGCACTCGGAAGTGTTGGAGATGATTTTGTTTCCTCCTAGGACCTGGAGGTAATAGTGGCCCTCTTGCTGATCCACTTTCACACAGACGATGTGGCTGAGGATTCTCAGAGTCGGGTCAACTCCCAGCTAGTGGCAGATGACGACAAACCCCACTAGAAAACGATGAAGTTCGGCTTCATTATGACGGAGACAACCCAAAGTCTTGAAGACGTGGCAAAGGAATGGGTGCAGTGGCAGATGCAATCCATACTCCAAGTGTTTTAGATACCCCAAAGCGATGTTATTGCCATGATCATATACCGCCTGCATACACATCAGCACTGTTAGGGAAAATACCCTAGGAATGTCATACTTATCGTACAGAGCCTCCGGCTGTGATGGCATCACTTTAGAGTGAAATCTCTGCAATTGATTGATCCAAATCTCATTCCTAACCATTGAAGATGTAGATGCCATCAGATTGGAAGTTCATTGAAGAAGAGAATGTGGAAAAGGTTAAAGTCCTTTCATGGCAGAAGAGAAATAAGAGTTTTTTGTGAGCAGCAAAATCTCCCTCATCCCAGCGGTCGTATTAATAGGCAGAAGGACCGACAGGTGGCAAGATCATAGTGGTCGACTCAACTGCTAACTAATGGCCAGGATCATTTCTAGAATATGAGGCGACCTCTCCAGAACTGAAGTGCCCCTCACCATGATTAGCCCACAGTCCTCGCTCGAGAATTGAGGTTGCGGCTGTGCAAGATCCTCTCTGATGTTAGCCACGCCACTTCAAAAGAGACCCTTCAGCAACCCCTCATAAATGCACCTTAGGACTTGGCCAGAGATAGTTCTATTTCACTCGGACTCATCCACCCCGAGTTCAAGCAAAATGGACTAGTATCATGTCAACAGTTCACCTAAGTGCTAGTCCTCCTCTTAGAGTCGACACATGTCCCATATCAGCACTAATCATCAGATCAACTCACCCCAGCCAGGGACGATTTGGATAGTATGAGCACTTGCCTACTTCCAAGTAAGGTCGAGTCGAGACAATCTCTCTCTTGACTTCCTCCTTTGGCTCAACCCTGCTCACATAACTTGAGACTGGGTCGATAACTTGTGAGGCTGATAAAAAGGTAGTACTTATCGACCCACTCGTAGAGCTAATTTGAGAGGTCGTTGGTCCTTAAATCCCTCGTCAATAGCTGGCCATCACCATCACATCACATGCCATGAGTCTCCATGACTTATCACCTTAGCACTACAGCCTCTCAATCACCATCACCTCAAACTTAGTGATGACTCATCCCACCTGCAGTAGGCACGTGTAGACTATCGGCTGATTCACTTGCCTGCGTGGACTCGGCTAAAGTGACGCATCTACCCTTCTTAGCTGAGTATGTATAAGCTCATTTCCTATTAGCAAACTAGAGGAGTCCCTCAGGGGGAGGAGCCCCTTCGGGCCACAGGCAAGTCCTTTCTAGATAATTAATGCAATCTCTATAACTTAACTTATTTAGTTCATTGATTGTTAGAGGGATCACCGAAAAACCCACTCAAGGTTTACACTGACTCGATTATTAGAGGGATCACCGAAAAACCCAACTCCGGTTCTCTAACGTGCTTATTTTATAGTTTTGTTATCCTAACTGGGGATCGATCATCTAAAGGAGATGAGAGGACCCCTACATTGTCCATATGGACCCTAAGCCTGTCACTGGTTCGGAATTATACTCTAACCCCGCTACTGAGTCCCCAGACATCAACAAAAAGATTATCCATTCGTTTATGATTCATATTCTAAATTGTTGACTTTGCTTTCAAACATACCTAGCCAACTAAAAAATGATTGAATCA
Organism: Asparagus kiusianus; assembly: GCA_022839385.1. Lineage (NCBI taxonomy): Eukaryota > Viridiplantae > Streptophyta > Magnoliopsida > Asparagales > Asparagaceae > Asparagus > Asparagus kiusianus. The sequence continues at coordinate 1,927 of BQKN01048511.1, read as the reverse complement.
AGCAATCTCATTGGTTTTAGAAATTTAGGTACATTTTAAGTGAGTTTTTTAGAAACCATCTTAAAATAGAGTAATTATACAAAAACCACCTTTTATTTTTAATTTATACATCAACCACCTTTAAAAGTAGATTTATGCTGCAATCAACCACCTCTTGATCAAATTTTCACTAATTATTGAAAATTAAGCTTAAAATTCAAGTTCAAGATACCTTAGTTGTATCCTAACAAGACTTAAACACTAAAACAATGAGTTACATACCTTGAATGCAATTATTTAAGGGTAATTTTGGATTTTTAGTGAAAATTTGACTGGGAGGTAATTGGTTACAACAATCAACTATGAAAATAGTTTATGTATAAATTAAAAATGAAAGATGATTTTAGTATAATTACACTATTTTAAGGTGGTTTCTAGGAAAAAAACCATTTATACGTATAACTTTTTTTAACGTATGTACGTACCTTTGGGATCCTTTTTTATGGTAGCTTTGAGGTCTTTAATGGCTAGTTTACACTAAACTCCCAAGAACTTTTAGTGTGTTTTTAGTAAATCCCCATAAACTTTCAAAATCACACTAAACCCCCCCCCCCCCCCAATAACTTTTGCAGAAAACCCCCATGAACGTTTAGGTAAATTACACTAAACCTCCATGAACTTTCAAATTTTATGTTGTTTTTTGGTTCTAATTTATGGGGGATATCTACGAAAATCATAATGTTCATGGGGGGGTTTAGTGTGATTTTGAAAGTTCATGAGGGTCTACTGTACGAAAATGAAAGTTCATGGGGGTTTAGTGTAATTTACACATCTTTACTACTTGGAAGATTATCTAACACTTTTTTTGGTAGGCATCTTTCATTTTTTTTTCTTTTTCAATTTATGTCTCAAATCATATGAACATGCATTAACCTATTATCTATTCTCGCAACCATTCTCTTTTACCCAGCCAAAAACTCGTGGAAAAGACGAACTCTACAAAATTTATGTTTCTTCTTTCTATTCCTTGAAAAATTGATAGAAATTTTATCAAAATATACGGCAACGAGCAGAATGTTATGATCCATTCACGTAAAAGGTAGGAGGACAGTTTTGAAGATTTCAATTTCAGCTCCCTCTTTTTTGGTTCGTATAACACTCGGGTCATTTGTTCAGACAAGCTTTTGTGTACCTAGAAATTCCAATCATTTAGAGTGCGGAGACTCTCTCTACCCCCTCTATTATTGCCCGCACGTACGTGCTTGTTGTTTCACGTGGGAAAGGCTACTCCTACTCGTAGTAAGTGATTCTTTGAACTTTGTTGCCAAGAGATGCCATGAAGCATGATGAGGATCTGTGGGAAAGAGTCCAAAACATGGACATGACATGTCTCCCTTATTACAAACTTATTTGAACTCTTTAGCCGACCCATGAGAAAAATATATGGCCTCAAAAATGGAATTGTATTGTTGCCTAGTAAACTAAGTTTAGTCTAACAGAGTATAATGATTCAATAGGGAGTACAGTTAGAGCATCTCAAACAGCTTTCCTATTTTATTGGTATTCTTACTTTTGGAGAATTTTAGATTTTTTTTGGTCCAACAGATTCCTCATCTCATTCCCCAAAATAGGGATGAAGGAGAAAAAAAGGGGAGTCTTTCCCGAATCGGTGACATTCTTCAAATATTTTGGGAGAGCTTTGTCATAAATGCAGCACGTTCTTCAAAACGGGATGAAGGAGAAAGTAAATATAAAACAAAATCTGTAATTATAAAAAAAATCATGGGGACAGTTCCAATGCATAAGAGCATCTCCAACAGCTTCCCCAAAAATTTCTCTAAAATGGAGAATCAAATGTCATATTCCCCAAATTATTTTTGCTCCAACTCCAACAGCTTCCTCATTTTGAAGAATCATGCATTTATTACAATAATAAAAATATTCTACA
>BQKN01048509.1:0-30060 GCA_022839385.1 Asparagus kiusianus | reverse complement strand
CAAATAGTTTCTATTTTATTTTGGTCGACTGACCAGTCGACTGATGAGATCATCAGTCGACTGATAAGGTCGTCAGTCAACTGATAAGGTCGTCAGTCGACTAATAAGGTTGCCAGTCGACTGATGAGCTGGTAAATGCCTACAACGGTCAGCTCATCAGTCGACTGATGAAACCCGTCAGTCGACTGACGGCATCATAACGACTAGTTTTCCAGAATTTTTTGTTTCCGTTATTTTGTCTTTTTGTGATGTTTTCTCTTGGTTTTTGGGGTTGTTTCATGAGCCTATATATACCCCATGACCTCTAACATTCTGAGGTAATCAAGAATTGTTTAAAACAAGTTTTACAAGGGTTTTAAGTTTTGTTTAAGTTTGTTTCAAGTTTTGTTTGTGAAGAAACTTTCACAAGAGCAAGTGGAGATTATCTATTGGTGTTTGAGCATTCAACTCTTCCCCCTCTCTCTTGTTATCTATAGAGAAGTTTTTCTAAACTCAATCTAGCTTTTTATATGTTTGGTTTTCATTTCCATAAGCTAGAATCTATATTGAGTTTAGTTTGATTTTCTTTTATTAAATCGTATTGTTACACACACTCACTTGAGCTTTTAGTATTTTCATATATATTATAATTAGGGTTGTGAGAGATTGTAACTTTGAGTTGTGCTTAATTGAGTTCTCCCATTGTTTAGAGAACAATCATTTGTTGAGTGAGCTATAATTGTGAGGATTCATTTTATAATACACTAGTACACCAAAAGGAGTGTGTGGTGAGAGACGGGGTCGTCCCAAGAGGAGTGGGGTAGGTGGTAACACCTAGAGAGAGGTTGTAATTCCTAACACTTGAGGGAGACACGGGCTAGAGACCAACACTTAAGGTGGTAGTTAGTATAGTTACATTGTGAGAGATTGTAAAGTTTTTGGTGAACTAGAAAGCCGAGTGTGAGGTGTAAACATTATTCAGGTGAGCGTAGAAAACCCGGTTGTGATAGTGGAGATCTCCTCGAGGTGAGGAGCGGAGACGTAAATCGTGGGGACCGAACTCCGTGATCATATCTTGTGTTTGAGTTTAGCTTAGCACACTTATATTTGTGTCCATCTTTATTACCATTCTCTCATTGTTTATTTCATCCACTATATTGTTTATATCTTGTTTTACCCTTGTGTTAGTTTGTATATCATTGCATATATATCTTGTTCCATATCATATTTGCTAGGATATTTGTTAGTAAGTTTTAAATTGATATAAATTGGATTAAATTAGCATAAACCCTATTCACCCTCCTCTAGGGTTCTTTCATAACGACCTTAGGGTGCTTTCAATTGGCATCAGAGCATTTTCACTTCCCGTTAAATAGGTTACCCTGAATGTACTAGGGAGAGTACTTTTTCAGGAACTTCTCGTTTGTGAGCAATATTGTTGTTCTTGATACAGAATCAGGTCTTGGTTTCTGCCTTCGTATTCAGCCATGATAACCTTGTATCCACCCCCAGCTTTTAGGTGAACCTGAGTCTAATCATATTTGGTTACATTATTGGAGCGCGCAATTTAAGGAAGCAGTTTTTAACCTCTTTTAACAGTCAGAGGTTCGGAAACAGTTTATACTCGTATATCTTTTGGAGTGCATGGAGAAGCAGTTGATACTCGTATACTCTTCGAAGTTACATGGAGAAGCAGTTTATACTCATATACTCTTTGGAGTTATATGGAGAAGCAGTTTATACTCGTATACTCTTTGGAGTTACATTTCATCCTTATTTGGTTTGTTTTACCGTTATGACACCGGAGTCAACTAAGGCTTGGATTTTGTTTTTGAGGCCAAAGCAAACCTTGGTGGGATGAAGGACCCTTCTGTGGACGCACAGTAGTTTGGATCCGTAATCCACTTAGCTCCCTCCTGATCTTTAATAGGTGGTAGCTCGATTTTGTCATTGGTGAGGAGGTATTTTAAGATGGCTGGAACTTCATCATCATACTCCTTCTCGAACTTCGGATCGGGAGTCTTCTGCTGCCTCCGGGGTTACGGTTGTGACGTTTGATTGGCATTCACAGCGGTTGCAGGTGCCGTCGTTTGATTTCTCTCAGGTTTCTTTCTTTTAAGAAAGCGCTCGGCCTGTTCACCGCGTAGTTTTAACTCCTTTCAGGTTTTGAATGGTACAACCCCCAGGACTTCCAGGACATTAATGGAGAGATTATTATGGCATGTCTACAAGATGAATTCCTCTGTGACAGGATCCCTGTAATTCATTACCTTGTTGCGGAAGCGCTTGACAAAATTATCGACTGACTCTCCGTCTTTTTGTTTCTCATCCAAAAAGGTTCCGATTGACACTTCGGTGCTATTATCGAAGAAATTGTTAAGGAACAAATTTTCCATGTCATCCCAGCAGTTGATGCTTCCGAGCTTGAGACGTCGGTACCAATCGAAGGCGACCCCACGAAGTGTGCTAACGAATGACCGGACCATCAGAGCCTCATTTCCAGAGATCACGCCCAAGTGAGACTTGAAATAAATCAAGTGCTGAGTAGGTGAGCCCTTTCGTCAAACGGTGTGAAGTTAATCAGATTGAATTTTGTCGGGTATGGTACTGAATCCTATTCTTTTGGATAGGGACACGGAATACCTGTCTTCTTTACTTCCTGAACGGATATTAAAGCATTGACTTTGTTTTCAAGGTCTTGTGTTTTCTTGTCCTCATCTTCATCTCTCTTTGAGTGATGTTGAGAAGAAATAATTGGGCCACCCCCAGTGTTATTAAGAGATACAATTGAACCACCCCTAATATTGTTATTAGGAGGATCCGTTGAATCACCCTCAGCGTTATTGTTATTGGGAGGTGCATCAGCAAAAATAACTTCATCAACTTCTGGATCACTGTCATCTGCGACGTTTTGAGTGTGGCGGCTAGATTCAGCTCGCTGATTGGACTCAGGAGGTTGAAGCCGTTGAGTTTGTAATTCTCTCATTTGTTGGATAGCCAACTCCATCTCCGTCTTCATCTCAGCTCTAATTTCTTCACGTTTCTTGGCTAGAGCTTCTTAAAGCATTTGAGCAAACTGATCAGGAGTGATTGTGAACACTTCTTTGGTTTGCCCCGTGCTAGACATTGTATCATCAGAAGCGATCGCAGAACAAGTGTCCGAAAGTTCATCCTCCGAGGACATTCTTTCATGCATTCTCTTGTAATCCCTATGTCTAATGGCTCCTAACTAGAGTCGAGACATCTGTTGAGCAATTCTTGGACTGACTTTTCCTCCCGGGGAAAAGTCAGGATTTGATTCACTTGAATGCTGCTTAGATTTTTTTTATCAACCATGTTGATGGTGACTTCAGGGAATTCTTCATCTTGGACAGCTGATCTTCTCTTGCGGAAATGTCTCGGCTTGAACTTCGACATTTTGGTGAAAAGCTTTTGGAGCACTGAGACTCTTTGCGGGATGACTTCTCATTTGGAGTAGTCACATTCTGATAGTACTGCTCTAATGAATTGCTAACAAGAACAATGAGAGCTCATCTCTCGGACAATCATCTTTTGAGATTTGTTTACACCCCCAGCTTGATAGTATAACTCATCGGTATGATTGCCAGAGTATCCTATCGTATGTTGGTGTGACCTCCCAGGTATAACGCCGTCTTTTGGTGAACACGTCTTCTTCTGAAAATGTAAAGTCTTGTTAGCATTCTCAGGAGTCGCACGTTTAGAACCACCCCTTTGCGGGTGTGGAGTCTTAACGGGCTTCTGAGCTTCGATATGAACCCCAAGCGGGTGGAAATCGGGCTTTTCCCAAGTTGTAGAGAAAGAATCAAACTTTGATAGAAATTAAGAATTACCCAACTGAACCCTAGATCGGATTCCAAATAGATCTCCTGTCCACACGAGGAAAGCGAAATCTTCAACGGCAACTCCTAATGTTATCTCCACCGAAGCCTAGAACTCCAAGAACCAAGCTTCACACAAGAATCTTCCTCCAACTAATTCCAAAACCCTAGATCTAAAATCTGAGCTCTGATACCACTTGTAGTGCTCTGATACCACTTGTTGCACGCAGCGAAAATTTTGGCAGCACGTCGGCAGCATAACAAGAGAGTTAGGTCGCAATAGGAAATCCTGTTTCACAAAGGAAACAAGAACCTTAAGCAAAATATCTCAACCAAGTGAGATATCAGCTCTTCCTCTCATCAGTTCTAGGACTGACCTGTCGAGGAAACCTAAATAAGCTATTACAAATCACACAAATAGCGAGACAAACTAATTTTACGTGGTTCGACAAATTGCCTACGTCCACGGGGAGAGGATGAGGAGATTCTACTAAATCAAGGAGAGTACAAAGGGTTACAATCTCACAAAACTCACAAACTAACCATCAACCAAAGCTCTCAACTTGCTCATAATATCTCCCTCTCACAATGCTCAAAAGTCTCTCTAATCTCTAATTACAACTCTCCTCTCTATAATGATTGATTCTAATCTCCATATATATAGAAAAACTAAAACCAAAACAGACTAGGGATCCTAAAACCAAAAGCAAAACAAATTAGGAATCCTAATAACCTCATGTTACCAAAATAGATTAGGAATACTGCTATCCAACAGGGCCTAGCTAGGTCCGACCCTGTCCATGATGGTTCGGATTGTAGGTAAGCTCACATTCTTTTTTTTTCAATTTTTTTGCTAGATTACTATGTATAATTTAAAGAGGTAAATCTATATTTTACCTTCTTGAAATATCTAAACCCTATAAATTTACAATTGGTGATGGAATTATAACAAAAGATTCACAATAATTTGAGCATTCTTGATAAATCAAAATGACAATAAAATATTTATTAAAATACTGGATAGAGTTTAGAAATTCTCTACTACTTAGATTATGACTCAAACACCTCAAAATTATAATTTTTAATTGATTCGCTACTAAAATTTCATTAATATATGACTATCACCTAAGGCGGGCCGGGTCGGGCTAGACCAGGTCGGATCGAGCATGAGTCGGGTTTAGAACAGAACCTAGCTGGGCCTAAGGCTAGGGATATCATAGACTAGATTAGACCTAGCTCACTGTGGATCAGACCAAACTATCTTAACCCAAGACAGGCTTGGTCGGCCCGCCGTTTGGACCGCCCCACTCGCAGCCCTACGCGCAGGGGCAAAAGTCGAAGACCTTCCATCACATCAAACCAAACCGTCACTTCCTTCTAGACAGCATTAATTGTTCAATTTGTTGGAGAACATATAGTTGAGTTTCTTGCGGATACAAAACTTGTTGGCAATTAAAATTATAAGTAATTAAGTTAACAGATGGCCCCTTACCTGTGCAGTTGAAGACGGATTTAAGTTTTGGATTGACGTCAAGCTACCAACGCTCGTACAAGTAATGAAGTAAACGCTACTCTCAACTTCCAACTTAAATCATAAATTATGAGCACGCAGCCGGACAATCTATAAATAAAGTCTTAATCTTGTAAGCGCAGCAAGGAGACGAATTTTTTGCTGCACTTCAGATTTCTCACGGGAAATAAAAATTAAAACAAATGGAAATGAGATCAAAACACAGGAATGTATTAAAGATGGTAAGATTGAAACAGCATCAACTACATGTGAAAATGTATTTATACGGATTTTTCAGACAAGACTAGCATGTTAGTATGCTATTTTATAACCTAGGATAGTACGAAGGGTTTTAACAATATCAAGTATTTGCTAGATTTGGCACTCGCCTCAACTCAAATACATTTACCTTTGAAGTAGAGATCTTCTACATCATTGATTATAGAGAATCTCTACAGCTTGTCAATAAGATCTTGTCATTCAACGGACCTCATAAATGATATTATTTACATAAATTATATAAAAACCCTTTTGACCTATTGAAAATACCTACAATCAAAGCTCTAAATAATCTGAGGCTCCACATTTGTGGACGCACAGCAATAGATAATCATTTTTTTATTAAAAAAACATAGAGCGGCAATGACAGAGGAGATAGATTACGAGAGAGAGAGAGAGAGAGAGAGACAGAGAGAGAGAGAGAGAGAGAGAAGAACCTCAGAAATTGATAAAATTGCTTGGAGGAATCAAAAATAGTTGGGCCAAGCATCCTCACCCCCAACCCAAAAACCATAACCCACAAGCCCTAAAATTAAAAAACATGTGCAACCAACCCCCAAACCCACTGCCCAAGAAAACCACTTTCCAAATTACCCTTCTTCCCAATTAAAACCCATTCCCTTTCCTCCTCAATCTGGTCCAGCGATCTCGATCATCCAGCAATCTCGATCCCGACGACGAGTTGATTGCTGACGATGGCGATGATGATGATGGTGGTGGTGGTTACGCCGAGACCAATCCGTCGGAGTTGATCGACCACTTTGTTGCCTCTGTAATCCTTACTTTTAGGGGGGTTTTAAATTTAAATCCCTTTTTTAAATTTTTTTTTAGATGCAAGTTTTGATTTAGCTCATAGAAATTGATGAAGGATTCAATTTTGCAGGTCATCACGAAAGACACCCTTTTGTTGGAGCAGGTTAGTTACATTTCTTTATCAAAATTTGGAATTTTACTGGTCCTTGTTGTTAATGATTTAGGATTTTTGTAGAAAGAGGATTTGGGGAAGGTGATGGATTTGTTTGCTTTGAGCGAGCAGCATGCAAGGACATTGTTGATTTATTACAGGTGGGGTGTGGAGAGGATTTTAGAGAATTTTGAGAAGAAAGGGAGGGATATGATGTTTTTAGATGCATGAATTATGATTTCTTGGCATCCGACGGCCCTCGGGTCAGTTCCATGACATGCTCTCCAACCACTGCCTCTCCCGAACCCCTCAGTTCATCACTCTCAGCATCCAACGGCCCTCGAGTTAGTTCCATGGTGTGCTCAATCTCGGCCTCGTCGTGGTCCCGCACGTGTCGGGGAGGATACGGTTCTACGAAAAAAATGTGACGGTAATAAGAAGAAGAAGAAAGACGATGATAATAAGAAGAAGAAAGAAAGATGAACCCTTTGAGTTGATTTCTTGAGATGATGATAATAAGAACATGTAGATTTCTGTGTTTGTACACAATGCAAAAACCTGTAGATTTCTTGAGTTGATTTCCGTGTTTGTAAACAATGCAAGAATCTGTAGATTTCTTGAGATGATTTACTTACAGCTTTAGTATGCAAAGAAAAGCCTTTTATGCTTGTTTATTTATGTTGACTTGTAGAATCTTTTAGTGGATGTGATTATCAATGAAAATTTGAGATAATCCCCTTTTACGTTTGTGACCTATATGTGATATTTGGTATTCTGTGTGACTTATACTGCTGTTATGTGATATTTTGGGTGATATATTCTGTTGTTATGTAACATTTTGGTATTTTGTGTGACTTATGTTGCTGTTATGTGACATTTTGATATTCTTTGTGACATATGCTGCTGTTATGTGATATTTTGGTATTCTGTGTGACATATGTTGTTGTTATGTGATATTTTGGTATTCTGTGTGATATATTCTCATTACCAGTTACATATGTTGCAGTTTAATTGCTATGTGATATTTTTACAGATAAGATTATGGCATGCATGCATATTTTTTCATCAAGACGATCCTAGAGGGAATGGAGGCAATGAATATTGAAGCCTTGCAAAGAGAGTCTGAGATGTTAGGAGTAGGACTTGCTGCTCAAATCATATGTGAAGGTGGTGAATGGAAGAAGTTGCAATTGACGTTAGATATTAGCGATCCAGAATATATTTTGTACTTTGGGGGTAATAACGTACCATTGATTGAGTGGAAGTATTAGACAAACACATGTAACTATTTTATTTATTGGATGTTGGATGTTTACTAGCTGTTTGTACATGATAAAATGTGCATTTGTAATTTCTTGGTGATCTTTTTTTTCTTTAGCATATTAAATGGAATCTAAAAGTAAAGTTCTTTAGCATATTAATTTCTCGGTTATGTCCTTCAGCGAGACTTCAAGAGTGCTTCCCTTCATGCAATTTTGTTGAAGAATTTTTTCTGCTGCAGGACATAAATAGCTATTCGATTTTGTTGTCCATGAATCAACGTTAATCTCAAACTCCCTTTGCAAGGCTTCAATATTCATAACAGATAAGTGTCACATATAAACGACAACTGTCACAAATAATAGTAAAATATCACATAACACAGATAAAGTCACATATAATAGAGTATTGACACATGAGACGAGTAAAGGTCACACATAATAGACGAACGTATACTTGTATGCAACAAACTCTAATAATTTTTGAAATACGTTGAGCAACACTTGAGGCAAAACTTATCTCTCTAAACTTCTCAACAAGATGAAGTACACATCTAGAATGGTACGCGTCTAGAAATATATCTTTTAGACGAAGTACACATCTAACGTTCACATATAATACGTTAACATCACATATGAGGTCTCAATGTCACATGTAATACTCAAAAGTCACAAATCAAATCTAAATATCACATATAAGGTAGAACTGTCACATGTAGGATTGAATTGTCACATATAACATTAAAATATCACATGATATGATTATTTGTCACATTTACGGTTAGCTGTGATACATATATGTTCCAAGAAATCCCTCAATCTTCCATGTAACCTTGAATAACTAAGTTACAATCTCAACCCATCATCCCTCATGTGATATATGATGGTTTCATGTCACATATGTTGTTTTTATGTGATGTTTATGCATTATGTGTGGCATATGCTGCATGTATGTCACATATACTTGTTTCCTATGACATTTTGGTATTATGTGTGACATATGCTGCTATTATGTGACATTTTTACATTCTGTGTGATATATTCTCATATTCATGACATATGTTGTTGTTATGTGATATTTATACATTATAGTGTGATTTAACCTCTTTTCAGCTGTAGAATGTGAGGCTTCAAGAGTGCTCTCCATGTAATTTTCTTGGCGAATTTTCTTGAAGTACGTTGAGCAACACTTGAGGCAAAACCTATCTCTCTAAACTTCAATTTATAATTCTTAACAAGATGAAGTACACATCTGGAATGATACACATCTAGAAATATATATTTTAGATAAAGTACACATCTAACGTTCACATATAATACGTTAACATCACAAATGAGGTCTCAATGTCACATGTAATACTCAAAAGTCACAAATCAGATCTAAATATCACATATAAGGTAGAATTGTCACGTAAGATTGAATTGTCACATAACATTGAAATATCACATGATATGCTTATTTGTCACATAGCGTTTTGACATGTCATATTTACGGTTAACTGTGATATATATATGTTTCAAAAAATCCCTCATTTTCCTATTTAACTTTGCATAACTAAGAAACATAACAACACTCCACATCCCCTTATTCTTCTCAACCCACCAAGACCCAAGAATCAACAACTCGTCTTTCAAATACTCCAAGCTCTTATTCACTAACCCAACACTCCACTTCACCTTCAACTCAAACTCTCCCTTTGCATTTAAGTTTGGGAAAATTGCTTGGGGGAACAAAAAAGTTTGGCTATTCATCCTCCGCCCAGCCCAAAAAACATAACCCCCAAGCCCTTAAAATTGCTTGGGGGAACCAAAAAATGTTTGGCTATTCATCCTTCTCCCCATCCCAAAAAGCATAACCCTCCGCAAGATGACAACAATTTATATGTCACACAGAATACCAAAATATCACATAACAACAGCATATGTCACACAGAATACCAAAATGTCACATAACAGCAACATAAGTCACACAGAATACCAAAATGTTACATAACAACAGAATATACCACCCAAAATATCACATAACAGCAGTATAAGTCACACAGAATACCAAATATCACATATAGGGCACAAACGTAAAAGGGGATTATCTCAAATTTTTATTGATAATCATATCCACTAAAAGATTCTACAAGTCAACATAAATAAACAAGCATAAAAGGCTTTTCTTTACATGCTAAAGCTGTAAGTAAATCATCTCAAGAAATCTACAGATTCTTGCATTGTTTACAAACACGGAAATCAACTCAAGAAATCTACAGGTTTTTGCATTGTGTACAAACACAGAAATCTACATGTTCTTATTATCATCATCATCTCAAGAAATCAACTCAAAGGGTTCATCTTTCTTTCTTCTTATTATTATCATCATCTTTCTTCTTCTTCTTATTACCGTCACATTTTTTCGTAGAACCGTATCCTCCCCGGCACATGCGGGACCACGACGAGGCCAAGCACGCCATGGAACTGACCCGAGGGCCGTTGGATGCCGAGAGTGATGAACTGAGGGGTTCGGGAGAGGCGGTGGTTGGAGAGCATGTCATGGAACTGACCCGAGGGCTGTCGGATGCCAAGAAATCATAATTCCTGCATCTAAAAACATCATATCCCTCCCTTTCTTCTCAAAATTCTCTAAAATCCTCTCCACACCTCACCTGTAATAAATCAACAATGTCCTTGCATGCTGCTCGCTCAAAGCAAACAAATCCATCACCTTCCCCAAATCCTCTTTCTACAAAAATCCTAAATCATTAACAACAAGAACCAGCAAAATTCCAAATTTTGATAAAGAAATTTAACTAACCTGCTCCAACAAAAGGGTGTCTTTCGTGATGACTTGCAAAATTGAATCCTTCATCAATTTCTATGAGCTAAATCAAAACTTGCATCTAAAAAAATAAAAAAAGGGATTTAAATTTAAAAAACCCCTAAAAGTAAGGATTACAGAGGCAACAAAGTGGTCGATCAACTCCGACGGATTGGTCTCGGCGTAACCACCACCACCATCATCATCATCGTCATCGTCAGCAATCAACTCATCGTCGGGATCGAGACTGCTGGATGATCGAGATCGCTGGACCAGACTGAGGAGGAAAGGGAATGAGTTTTAATTGGAAAGAAGGGTAATTTGGGAAGTGGTTTTCTTGGGCAGTGGGTTTGGGGGTTGGTTGCACATGTTTTTAATTTTAGGGTTTGTGGGTTATGGTTTTTGGGCTAGGGGTGAGGATGCTTAGCCCAACTATTTTTGGTTCCTCCGAGTAATTTTTCCTAAATTTAATCTAAAGTTATGTTCAGGTTATCGCCTCTGATTACACAAGAGGATGTCTTCTCAACAGTATCTTGTCCAAAACATCATCTCTCGGCCCTTAATCAGTGCTATTTGGCTACCATTCCCTTTGTTTAGATGCCTGTTCCGTAACTTGTCCTGTACTTTTACTCCGATCCTAGGCTCCCATCTATAATTTAATATTTCTTGTCACTTTTGCCATGTTTGTCAACCCCATATCGCCCCTCGACGTGTCCTGATTCAGATTCAGAATCAACCCTCCCTGCACACACACATGCATCTGATGGTGCCCATAACCAGAATCCTTCACTTGAAAGCCGACAACACTCAAATCAATTAAAATCAACGTCAAGGCAGAGGGCAGTTGAGCTCTAAAATTAATTAATACACTCAAATGTAGGTTTATTAATTTTGCTATCTCTCAACTTCTCTATATAAACCAACTAGCAACTTACTTCTCTGTTCCATGTAATCAAACCTCTCTCTGCCATGGATCGTCTTCTAGCTCTGGTTGCAGTCCTCTTGGTGAGCAAAATCATGCAGCAACTATTAAACTAGCTCTACTACTTTTATTATTATTATTATTATTATTATTATTATTAAGCAATTATGTAATAAAGAATGGTTCTTTTATTTGCATACAGTTCGCAGTTGCAGCAGGTGATGCAGCACAATCTGGTGAGGTTTATTGGAACAGAGTCTTGCCGAATGCCCCCATGCCGAGTGCCATAAAGAACCTATTGGCCCTTGGTACTCTCGTTTGCTCTCCAAAACACATCTACTTCTCTTTGTATGTTGTCACTAGTTCACGGTGCTCTCTATATATATAGAGGTGTCCAAATAGGCTTCGGGCCTAGACCCGACCCAATGTCTCCACTCCGAACCCGGCCGGGCTTCACAATTTAATATGTTATATATATATATATATGATCAACAACTGAATAAGAAAATAAAAAAAAATTAACGGAGACACAAGTTTTTAACAAGGTTCACCACAAACTAGGGTCATGTATTGATAGAGCGGAGTCTGCAATAATCCCCTTGATTTTTGTCAAATTTACTTTACTAATCCGATTTATCTGGCTACTTTTTCTTTCTCTATTTAGAAGCCTTAGGAGGCACTCTTATCTTTCTGAGTTTTTTTCTCTCCCCAAAAAAACCAAAATGAATTCATGTGTATATAGGGCTAAAACTTTAACCAATAAACATATTTACAAAAATAACTTTGCACTTCCCCAGAAAATTCGATAAAATTCGATAAAGTGAATAGTGAAACATATGGAAGTATAACATATATATATATTAGCATTAATGATGCACCAAGTGAGTTTAATAACTCTTCAATTAGTGTGTTAATCTTCAAGCCCCTTCATTTTGCTTTGATTCGGAAGTTATTTTTCTGGTGCAACATCAACGATGTAGACTAGTATTAACGCTGTAGATCGATGACTTATTTTGAGTGGAAAGTAATATTAGTATAGATTACAGGAGATAAGCATATTATCTCCATCCATATATTATTGGATGATTATATTTGAGAAACTGTTGTATCCGTCAATTGAGAGGATCCAAGTTTATCTTTCAGTCCATCTACGTGCGGGTAGAAATTCTCTATATTTTTCATTTTAGAAAAACTCTATAAATCATTAATAACATCTTTCGACTACTAAGACAATAATAATATCTTTCTATTATGAGGACCCCGCGAATAATATTATTTACATGACCTATATAAAACAAACATATTAAATTGTGGAATCCACTAAATAAACCAATACCAATAAACAACGCACATAATTAAATAATTGTAGGAACTCTCTACACTACTCTTAAGGGTGGATGGATTCTAATACTGTCCGTGTGATTCCTCATACTTCTTACTTGATTGCAGGTGCGTATTCTGAAGAGAAGTCTGGCACTGATGTCACCGTCGGCAAAGGAGGCGTTGGGGTCGCCACAGGCAAGGGAACCAACGTCAATGTCGGCCACGGCAATGTTGGGGTTCACACCAGCAAGGGAACCAACGTCAACGTCGGCCACGGCAACGTCGGCGTCAACACCGGAAAGGGTAAGCCCGGCGGCACGACCGTAAATGTTGGCAAAGGGGGCGTCGGTGTCCACGTCAAGTCGCCAAAAAAGATGAGCCCCTTCGACTACGTTTACGCAGCCACTGATACCCAAATTCACGACGACCCGACCATCGCCCTTTTCTTCTTAGAGAAGGACTTGAAGCCCGGAACCAAAATGACGCTCGACTTCACTCCCTCCCCTTCTGCCGCCGCCGCCTTCATCTCCCGTCAAGAGGCGAAATCCGTCCCATTCGCCTCTGCAGAGCTTCCTCAAATCCTCAACCGCTTCTCCGTCGACCCCAATTCAGCCAAAGCCGAGTCCATGAAACAAACTCTATCCGAATGCGAAGAACCCCCAATGTCCGGCGAGCGCAAGCACTGCGCCACCTCGCTCGAGTCAATGGTCGAATTCGCCACGACGAGCCTTAATACCCGCAATGTCGTCGCGTTATCGACCAACGTTGGCAATAAAATTTCCCCGAAACAACAATACACGATAGAATCCTCGGGGGTCAAGAAGCTGTCGGGTTCCGACTTGGTGGTGTGCCACGCTCAAGATTACGCATACGCCGTGTTCTACTGCCACAGCACGCACGCGACTAAGGCGTACAAGGTGTCGATGGTGGGGACGGACGGAGCGAGGGTAGAGGCCGTGGCAGTTTGCCACACTGACACGGCAGGCTGGAACCCGAAGCACGTGGCTTTCCGGGTGCTCGGAGTGAAGCCCGGGACGGTGCCGGTTTGCCATTTCCTGCCGCAGGATCATGTTGTTTGGAGCAAGAAGATGAAGTAGAGAGATAGGGGTGTGTCCGTCTCTAGGTATTGTTATATAACCTTGATACCGTGTGTTTGGTTCTCCGTTTTATATATGTATACAGTAGGTTGGTATGTGTTTGTTGCATCTAGCGTACGTACGTGTAGCGTGAGGGATTATGACCGGGGCTTGTCCAATAATTACATGATATTCATGATATATTATGTATATTTTGATCTTATTCCTGCCGGACTTTTGTGCGGTGGAGTTGCTTGGCGTGATATACGATCAAACTTACACCCGTCACAAACTTGACAGGGATATAAAAGAGACATACAACCTTCAAGAAAATGTTAGACTATGATATTATAACTCTCGATTATGACCATAATTTCAAAATTTTCTTGGAGTAGAAAAGTCCTTTGATAACAACGATTTGGTAGTAGTATGACAATCAATTGTTGAATTAATCAGTCAACTAATTTTTCTTATTGTTTTCGTTTGTTACTGTTGTTTGAGGCGACGTACATAGTTCTGTCTACTAATTAACATTGTGACGAGTGGGGATGTAGTTACTGGGACATCCTCCATCATCGACATGTTAGAAGGCATGGATGCCCACGAGATTCACCTACTATTGGCAAATGCGATAAACTGATCCTCATAGTTAGGGCTTTGGATCCTCCAGTATCAAAATGTAGTTGAAAGACGATTTACTTAACAATCGAAAATATAGTGAAAAGATCACTGTTTTTTAAACAATCATTAGTTTCTTTAGTGGATGGTTATGATTTGCATTTTGAGTAGAAATTAGAAAGGAGTGCAATTTATGTGAGGATATGGAGAAATGTTAAAACATAGAATGAATTACAACCACTTATTAAACAAATTAATGATTATGATTATGGTAAAAGCAATCGTCTCACCGTTACTTTTTAATAGTGGAGAGGATCCAAATCTCATGTGTAGATATGAGATAACTAATACACATAAAAATATCTAGGGTGTGTTTGATTACCATTGTGAGTTTTTTTTTTTCTCAAAGTGTTTTGAAAACACCATTTTGAGTTTCTTCATCAATACTAATTTGACCATTTCCATACACAATAATGTCATATATGGATATAGCATATATGTTATAATATATTTTATATTAACTCATGTACTATATTCTATTATATTAATTATATATTATAATATAGAATAATATAAGATATATGATATTGATTGATATAATTATTTATTTGTTCTATTATGTTTATTATATTATGTTTAATTGTATAACATATTTTTTATATATTATATAGATAATTTATATTATATTATATTACATTAATATATTTCATACTTTAGTTTAATATTATAATATAATATAATGTAATAAATTGATTTTATTATGCTTTAACATTTTTATAAATAAATTGATTGAGTGGACAAGAAAAGAAACTATAGAAGTTCTTAAGCACAGAGAGTAGAAAAATTTCTTACCCTTATGTAGAAAACAGCCCCTCTATTTATAGTGTTGTAGAGGAGTATTTGAGTAACTTTAGCCAAGTCTACACTGGCGGTTGAGTTAGCAGCTGTTCGACAGACGTCAGCTGTAGAGAGGGGTGAGCCATTCCCGTGTTTAATGTGAGGGTGATGGGTTGTGCATGGCGCTGACGTGGTCCGATGAGTCATAAAGACTTTTGGGGTTGGAAATGATGACTCTAGTCATTTAATATGATGGCGATCAACTGTCAGCGAGGGGCTCGAGGTAACAGTTGCCTCTCTACTCGTCTAGCCGAGGGCGGAGAGGTATCGCCTTCTGGGCCTGGTACATGGGTTGTCGACCGAGAGGTTGGTCGAGCTGGTCGTGTTGGAGATTCGTGCTAATTACATGCTAAATACGTAACGAAATATTGTATGTATAAAATTACTAAGCATGTGAGAGCATGAAATACAAAATAGGACCATCCTAATTAAATCTAACATGATCCCTATATTAAAGAGAGCATACAAGGGTTATAAAGTCATACTTTTGAAGCATGATTCGATGGAAGATTGAACAACCCCTAACTCTTGCTCCTTGTACTAGTAAATCTCCTCGTAGTGGATCTCCAAGTCTTCAAGTGAGCTTGGTAAAATCAAAGTCTTCTTGAGACACAAGGCAAGATATCCACCCCGGGGTACTTTAAAATCCTACTACTTCTTCTTACTCAAAGATTGCTAGAGTTTAGTAAGAGGTAGATCTCTCTTCTTTTTTTTTTTATGAAAAACACTATGAATAAACTCTTTATTTCATTTTTCCATTAACCATGAAAGAAGAAAGAGAGCTCATATTTATAGAGGAAGAATATGTCATGACATGAATGACTCATCCTATGAGTCACACCATGAGTCACTAAAACAATGATTATCTTATGAGTCATGCAATGACTCATCTCATGAGTCATGCAATGAATCATGAAGAATCAAAACTATGTGCTAAAACCATGTTCCCAGACCATACCACCTTAATGACTCATCTCATGATTCATTAATCAAGGTATAATGAAGTGCGTATTTCATTAATAAAAATACCACATCAATACAGTATTTCATAATTTTTCAATCATTAATTAATAAGTCATCATATGACCAAAAAGTCAACGAGTTGATCAAAAGTCAACTGTTGACCAAAAAGCCAACCAGTTGACTAAAAGTTAACTTTATAGAAAAATACTGAAATTCATTTCTTAAGCACATAGCATACTGATTTTACCGATACATATAACCGTTTGTGTGTATCAATCATACACATTACTCTATAAATTTATATTTTATAGGATTTAAGTACATGCTTGGTGTGACTCTTGGGCCCAACTTTAAGACTCGACAGTGGATCATATCCTCCAGTACAACAGAGGTGCTAGCTACACATGAAGACTACTCGGGTATTAGTTGTGATAAATGTCTGCAAGATGCTTACACAATTTTATCAGGACCACTCAGTGATAATGCCGTACAGTTCGGTCTCTTCATCAAACCATGTCAAACTATTGAGCCTAGGGTATGGAAAACTGTCAAACCCTAAGTGCTCAATTAGTGTTTGTTGATATTAAACTCATAACCTATAAGATCAAACTGACACTCAGTTTATCTTATTTACCTCCGTCAAGGATTTCCAGGTTATAGTTATATCATACAATCTTATGACATCAACCCCCTATACTGGGAGAAACGAATCCCATATTAGCATCTTAATATCTACTTATGCCTCGGGATGTACCCAACAAGAACCGTTATGCACAACTCGATGAGAACTGTGGTTAGGTAAAAGTCTAAGTACATCTATACTGACATGTAAGATATTGCACTCATGCCTCAGGTCATGAGACTACTATGTACTATATCACTTGAGAACTTCTATATGATAGTTAAGTATAATTACCAGCTAGATGTTCTCGATGAGTCGTTCAGTCAACTCATTCAATAATGAGTTACCTGTAGACTATATCTTGATGTCTTACATCAATGATCTAAGAGATGGATCATCGTCCTTCTAAAGGAGAAATAGAGTATACACTAGTCTTACCAAAGTGACGATGTCCTATTTTAATACTTCATCAAATAGGAACATTTTAGAATATACATTAGCGACAAATCAGATCTCTTCATTACGATCATATCCGAAATGTCTGATAGTCTAGTATCATTCTAAGGACTTTATCTGTATTTAAAAATACCAAATAAATCTGACCAAAATAGCATACTATTATTTTGAACAATGATGTTATATTCATATAGGTCATGTTACAATATACAATTATTACCTGCAGGGCACTTATATCTAACAAACTCCCACTTGCACTAAGGCCAATCATTGTAATATCTAATACCCAATAGGTCAACAAGTTTTCAAATTGTGTGCGAGCAATTGCCTTTGTGAATGGATCTGCTATATTATCTTTTGTGTCAACTCTTTCAATCTTGATCTCTTGACGATCAATTATCTCCTTGATCAAGTGATACTTCCTCAGAATGTGTCTGGACTTATGGTGAGACCGGGGTTCCTTTGTCAGAGCTATTGCAGTATTACTATCATAGTATAAAGGTACTGGATCTTTAATGGTGGGAATAACTTCCAGCTTTGAAAGGAACTTTCTCATCCAGACAGCTTCTTTGGCTGCATCATTTGCCGCAATGTATTCGGCTTCCATAGTAGAGTCTGCTACTGTGTCCTGCTTGGAACTTTTCTAACTGACAGCCCCTCTATTGAGGGTAAAAACATATCCTGAAATAGATTTACTATCATCGATATCGCTCTGAAAGCTAGAGTCGGAAAAAACTTCCACTTGGAGGTCACTTTTATCATATATTAAAAATAACTCTTTAGTCCTTTTCAGGTACTTAAGTATATTTTTGACCGCTTTCTAGTGCTCTTCTCCATGATTGGATTGGTATCTACTTACCCAACTGAGTGAATAAGCGATATCCGGTCTAGTACATAACATGACATACATGATTGATCCTACTACCGAGGCATAAGGAATTAGACTCATGTGTTTCCTCTCTTCATCAGTCTGGGGAGACATCTTTTTAGAGAGGGAGATTCCAGGTGATGCAGGTACAAAACCTTTCTTGGAATTTTCCATGCTAAACCGTTTTAGCACTTTGCCAATGTATCTAGATTGGGATAATCCTAATATCCTTTTAGATCTATCTCTATAGATCTGAATACCTAGTATACAGGATGCTTCACCCAAATCTTTCATGGAAAATCTTTTTGATAGCCAAATTTTAAACGCTTGTAATGACGGTATGTCATTACCGATTAAGAGTATATCGTCTACATATAAAATAAGAAACGATACTATACTCCCAATTATCCTTTTATACACACATGGTTCATCTAGATTTTTGATGAAACCAAACTCTTTGATAGCATCATCAAAACAAATGTTCCATCTCCGCGATGCTTGCTTCAGTCCATAAATGGCTTTAAGCAACCTACATGCTTTTCTACTGCTCCCACTGACTACAAATCCCTCTGGTTGAGACATATATATGCACTCTTCTAAATCACCATTTGGAAATGCAGTTTTGACGTCCATTTGCTAGATCTCATAGGCATAGTGAGCAGCTATAGCAAGTAGGATCCGAATAGACTTTAGCATAGCTACTGGAGAAAAGCTTTCATCGTAGTCTAAGCCAGATCTTTAACGAAAACCTTTAACTACCAGTCTAGCTTTAAAAATTTCTACTTTCCCATCTACACCCAATTTTTTTCTTAAACAACCATTTGTAACCTATGGGTATCACCCCTTTAGGAGCATTGTCTAAGATCCATACTTTGTTGGTGTACATAGAGTCTATTTCGGATTTCATTGCATCTTGCCAAGCAACAGAGTCCCTACTCTGAGAGGCTTGCTGATAACTCAAAGGTTCGTCATCATCTATGACGTGATCTAACATGCAACCTTCAATGAGAAAATCATATTGTCTCTTAGGTGCATGAGATCACCTTGGATATCTGCGGAGTGGTTGTGGTTCTTCTGGTACAACTGAATTTTCTGGTTCTACTAAATTATCAGTATTGATTTGTATATCTGAAATTTCTTTCAGTTCTAACATGCTCCCACTAATTTCTTTTTCAAGAAATTCCTTCTCCAAGAAGGTAGCATACCGAAAAACAATTATCTTTTGTTCATCGATGTGGTAGAATTGATATCCCTGAGAATTCCTTGGATATCCTACAAATTTACACAATACTGACTGTGCCTCTAACTTTTTGGGATCTTGCTTTTTTACATAAGCATGACATCTCCAAATCTTAACATAATTAAGATGTGGTTTCATCTCATACCATATCTCATATGGAGGTTTAGGCACTGCTTTAGTGGGAACCTTATTCAGTAAGTGTGCTGCTGTTTTCAACGCATACCCCCAGAATAAAAAAGGTAACTCAGCATTACTCATCATGGAACGTACCATATCTAATAGGGTATGATTCCTCCTTTCTGACACGCCGTTAAGCTGTGGTGTAAAGGGTGGAGTAACCTGAGAGAGAATCCTATCCTCTTTTAAAAAACCCTAAGAATTCTGAGCTCAAGTATTCTCCTCCTCGATCCGATCGAAGAATTTTAACTTTCTTGCTTGTTTGATTCTCTACTTCATTTTTATACTCGATAAATTTCTCAAATGCTTCAGACTTGTGTTTCATCAAAAACACATATCCAAATCTTAAAAAATCATCAGTAAAAGTAATAAAGTAGGAGTAGCCACCTCTGGCTATTGTAGACATAGGACCACATACATCACTATGTATCAGTCCTAAGAGTTTTGTAACTCTTGCTCCAGTTCCCTTAAATGGAGTCTTAGTCATTTTACCTTTAAGACAAGACTTACAAGTATCATAAGACTCAAAGTCAAATGGATCTAAATGTCCATGCTTATGTAGCTTGCCAAGTCTTTTTTTATTAATATGACCAAGTCTACAATGCCATAAGAAAGCGTCGTTCACAACTGAGTGCTTTCTCTTATCAGTGTGATGAGTATTCAGAATTGTGTTTTGATTAAGAATGTAGATGTTATTACACAATGTTCCATAAGCAATCAACTTTTGATTAAATATGATATTCATAACATTGTTCTCCAACTTGAATATATATCCATCTTTATCTAATAAAGATACGGATATTATATTACACATCATAGTTGGTACAAAATAGCAGCTATTCAAAATCAAAATGTTTCCATTTGGTAAAGATAGATGAAAATCCTCTACTGCAAGTGTTGCAACTATTGCACCATTACCAACTTGTAGGGTCATCTCTCCAGGTCTAAGTTTTCTATAGCTTCTCAATCCTTGTAACAAATTACAGATGTGATATCCTGATCCGGTATCTAATACCCAAGATGTAGGATTTATAGAAAAAAATTCTGAGTAACAAACACACCTGAAGATGAAGCAACAACTTGCTTCTTCTTGATGTGTGAGGCTAAGAATTCTGGGTAGTTTCCTTTAACATTTCTTAACCAATCTATAAAATTAGGATCGGTTAACTTGTTCTGTTGTGATATAATTTTTAAGCCAAACATAATGACCTGAAAGAGAGAGGAAAAAATTATTTTATCAGATGTTTAATACATAAAATAGATTTGGTACATTTTTATCTAAGTTATGCCTCCCACTATTTTTTGAGTCCCTCAAAACCTTATAAGAGGTGATCGGAAAACAACCCCTTGTTTTCAAATGGGATCAAGATCCAATTATCATTGAATGTATCAACCTTAACGAAAGCCAACAAATTGATACACTCAATAATTAGTAGACAACTATTGTCTTTTACACTCTTGTAATTCTTGATATGATTTTACCCCTAGTCTTTAATGACCTTGACGATAGCCAACAAATCATAAAAACTAGTCAAGTTTGGACCCATCATTTCTTGACTGGCTTAAATTTAACTTATGTAAACTCTTGACGAATGCTAACAAAGTCGCATAACCAATTTAAGCTATCCTTATATCTTATATACAGATGAATACTACTTAGCCATAGAATAGTATTTCCTTGACGATAGCCAACAAACAAAGTATTTATAAGCTTAATTGTATTCAACTAAAATGATGGAGGGCTACGGACGATTTCATAAATATTTTACCATAATCAAACTTGATATAGTTAAAAGATGCTTCTATATTTATACTTGTAACAATTAAACCAGCCAGGAAAGCGCAAGATTAGTGGGAGGGTTCCGAGCTATCCACCGGGAATATATCGGACCTTAATTAAGTAACCACCACTCTTTAAGACTTTAACGCGAAAGATTAGGCATCACCCCTTATCTCAAGTTGGGCATCACCCAATGAGCTATATCTCATAATCACTTTCCTAGACACTAGTTAAAAGTTCATTCTAAATATATCTCTTTTAACTGCTATAGATTTATTTATCTTAACACTAACACTATGTTAATGTTGGTATCACCACTCTATGGTCAATAAACTCTTATTGCCAATGTCTCACAAATTTTAAAATGAGTTTTTTAATAATAAAAACTATTTCTCTAGTGAGATAGAGATATAAATTTTGTAGAATATAGCACCCAATTATATTGACATCTACAATTGGGGCACAACTAACATATCAACATATGTAATAGCAATATGGAATGGTAGTGGACAACTAAAGGAATAAAATGTAACTACACTAATTACATTTTGACAAGCAATTTGCAACTCCTTGCAGTGCTAGCTCCCTTGTAAATCCTGTATTATTACAATCACATATACATAAGACATGCAAGCCCTATTTATAATGGAAAAACCATCTCTTAGGATGAGTAATAATATTGCATTGAATGTAAAATAAAAGCTATAAATAAAATAACTAAACTAAACAATCATACCCCCCCCCCCCCACACACACGCGAACAAGGGCCTATACCCGTAGGCGTAGCCTATGATGGGTGAGAAGGTGCCTAAACCCGTAGGCATAGCCCATGCTCGGGGAGGGAAGAGGTGGAAAAAATATTATATTTCTAGCTATATTATATCAATACAATAAATACAAGAGAATTGTTGTCCATTACCATCCATAAACATAACATCCAAACAAGATGATATAAAACATACAATTTAATCAACATTAAGAAATATGCATCTATCAAGTTATGCAACAAATTGAAAAACTAGATAATGAAGGGATTATCCTAACTCAAATAGGACTATCATGCTTCTAACATACAACTACACTAGTTGTAAATAATTGTTTTGCAAGTTATACAAGTGTTTTTACTCTTAAAAACTTATGAACCAAAAATCACATTTTTGAATCAACAACTAGTATAACTAATGACAAAACATCTTGATTAAATTAACTAGTTTCTTTAAAACATCTTTTAATTAAACTAGCAATTAGAAGCAAGTACAAAGACCTCTATGAGTTAGATATACATGTTAAGATTTAATTAGATGGAACCATGGCTCTGATACCATGTTGGAGATTCGTGCTAATTACATGCTAAATACGCAACAGAATATTGTATGTATAAAATTACTAAGCATGTAGAGAGCATGAAATACAAAATAGGACCATCCTAATTAAATCTAAGATGATCCCTATATTAAAGAGAGCATACAAGGGTTATAAAGTCATACTTTTGAAGCGTGATTCGATGGAAGATCCAACAACCCCTAACTCTTGCTCCTTGTAGCAGTAAATCTCCTCGTAGTGGATCTCCAAGTCTTCAAGTGAGCTTGGTAAAATCAGAGTCTTCTTGAGACACAAGGCAAGATATCTACCCCAGGGTACTTTAAAATCCTACTACTTCCTCTTACTTAAAGATTGGTAGAGTTTAGTAAGAGGTAGATCTCTCTTCTTTTTTTTTTATGGAAAGCAACTATGAATAAACCATTTGTTTCATTTTTCCATTAACCATGAAAGAAGAAAGAGAGCTTATATTTATAGAGGAAGAATATGTCATGATATGAATGACTCATCCTAGGAGTCACACCATGAGTCACCAAAACAATGATTCTCTTATGAGTCATGCAATGACTCATCTCATGAGTCATGCAATAAATCATGAAGAATCAAAACTATGTGCTAAAACCATGTTCCCAAACCATACCACCTTAATGACTCATCACATGATTCATTAATCAAGGTATAATGAAATGCGTATTTCATTAATGAAAATACCACATCAATACGGTATTTCATAATTTTCCAATCATTAATTAATAAGTCATCATATGACCAAAAAGTCAACGAGTTGACCAAAAGTCAACTGTTGACCAAAAAGTCAACCAGTTGAATAAAAGTTAACTTTATGGAAAAAATACTGGAATTCATTTCTTAAGCACATAGCATACTGATTTTACCGATACATATAACCGTTTATGTGTATTCGGTGAAAATCATATATGCGTATCAATCATACACATTACTCTATAAATTTATATTTCATAGGATTTAAGTACACGCTTGGTGTGACTCTAGGGCCCAACTTTAAGACTCGGCAATGGATCATATCCATAAGTACAACAGAGGTGCTAGCTATACATGAAGACTACCCGGATATTAGTTGTAATAAATGTCTGCAAGATGCTTACACAATTTTATCAGGACCACTCAGTGATAATGACATACATTCCGGTCTCTTCATAAAACCATGCTAAACTATTGAGCCTAGGGTATGGAATACTATCAAACCCTAATTGCTCTATTAGTGTTTGTTGATATTAAACTCATAACCTATAAGATCAAACTGACACTCAGTTTATCTTATTTACCTCGGCCAAGGATTTCCAGGTTATAGTTATATCAAACAATCTTATGACATCAACCCCCTATACTGGGAGAGACGAATCTCATATTAGCATCTCAATATCTACTTATGCCTCGGGGTGTACCCAACAAGAACCGTTATGTACAACTCGATGAGAACTATGGTTAGGTAAAAGTCTAAGTACACCTACACTGACATGTAAGATATTGCACTCATGCCTCAGGTCATGAGACTACTATGTACAATATCACATGAGAACTTCTATATGACAGTTAAGTATAATTACCAACTAGATGTTCTCGATGAGTCGTTCAGTCAACTCATTCAATAATGAGTTACCTGTAGACTGTATCTTGATGTCTTACATCAATGATCTAAGAGATGGATCATCATCCTTCCAAAGGAGAAATAGAGTATACACTAGTCTTACCAAAGTGATGATGTCCTATTTCAACACTTCATCGAATAGGAACATTTTAGAATATACGTTAGCGACAAATCAGATCTCTTCATTACGATCATATCCGAAATGTCTGATAGTCTTGTATCATTCTAAGGACTTTATCTGTATTTAAAAATACCAAATAATTCTGACCAAAATAGCATACTATTATTTTGAACAAGGATGTTATATTCATATAGGTCCTGTTACAATATACAATTATTTCCTGCAGGGTACCTATATCTAACAGGTCGTCCGTGGAGTCGGTCTGGTGAGGGGGTTGACAAGTCCTGCCTCTTGACTCGGTTATGCAAGATGTCGACCAGTCAAGTCATCTGTGCCAGGGCTCAAGTCACCTAGATTAGGCATAGTGCTGGACACATGTCGACTATTCACATGTAGATTATTCTAATGACTAAAATGCTATAATAGTTGGCCCCTTTCGCTTAGAGTCGGTATGGGTCGGGTCTGAGTGAAATGATACCATAGCTTTGCTGAGTCACGAGGCGCATTAATAAGGAGAATCTGAAATGTTCTTCAAATGTGACGTGGCTGACATCGTCGAACACTGTTTGACTATTGTCACCTTGCGTTTCGTGCCTAATTGCGGGCTACTTAAGGTAGGCATGCCTTGCCTCGATCGAGGTGAGGTCGCTTCGGATTCTAAAGTTAATCTGGGCTATTGGTCTAGAATTGATTTGATCACTATGATTTTGACAGCTACAGATCATGATGTCTATAAATACAATCGTGGATAGGAGAGAGAAATATGTTGTCTAAAAATCTTCAAAACCAGAGAAAGATCCTGATCTTTGCTCTACTTCCAGCGATCTTCTTGGATTAGCATCAATGGCAGCCCATGTGCTCAATGCTAGACAGGAATTATTAGCGGAGATTCACTCGAAAGTGTCGCTACCAAAGTTGAGATCCCTTCACGAGAGATTTGACATTCCTCATGACTACAAACTGATGGCACCGATGAGGTAGCAGGAGATTTATGATCATGACGCGAGTCAGGCCCCACCGTACATTATTTATTTGGAGTGTGAATTGCACCTACCCCTACACCCCTTCCTCCGTCGCGTCATCACAGCTTTGGGGGTGTCACTAATGCAAATGCAGTCGAACGCTATCGTGACCCTAGTCGGGTCCGTGGTGATTTTCCATTGGCTGGGGATCTAACCATCTTTGAGTGTGCTAGGCTATCTGATTGGGTCAAAGTGCACTAGAAAGAAGTCCATTTCCAATTTTAGGTGGTGGGTCGATTCAAAATTGTAGTCGATCCTTCCGAGTCAAAGAAGGACTGGAAGAAGAAGTTCATCTGGTTCTTGGGAGAAGACTTAGATTTGGGCTGCTCGAATTAGCTCGAGGTAATGAGGGAGGCTTAGACGATGGGGAA
The DNA here is from genome assembly GCA_022839385.1 of Asparagus kiusianus. Lineage (NCBI taxonomy): Eukaryota > Viridiplantae > Streptophyta > Magnoliopsida > Asparagales > Asparagaceae > Asparagus > Asparagus kiusianus. The sequence goes on along the minus strand of BQKN01048509.1, from coordinate 4,081 downwards.
TCTGTCGAATGCTGAGAGGCAAGCTCTGGATCAAATCAGGGCATACACCGGCTCTCGCAAGATGGAACATCTATTCGACAATTCCGTCTTTTAGGTGGTTGGCATCTCTATAATGACTCTGACGGCTAGGGATCAAGAGAGGGCTGTTAGATTGATACTTAGTCTAGAAGAGGCTGTTGGGGTACCGATAGCTCCACCTGTAGAACCCCAATGAGTGTAGTCAATGAGGCCAGCCCCATCCTCACCAAGACATGGCCCCTGAAGAGGTTACGGTGCTCCGTGCTCAGGTGGCCGACGTGGCCGCTAAGTTAGTGGGACCATCTCCCTTCACTGTTCAAGCCGAGAGGAAGAAGAAGAATGGCCGCCAACGACCAAGGAAGGAGATAGAGGCGGCAGAGACCAAAGTCATCCAGGTGGATGAGGGGTCCTCGGCTTGAGAAAAGGAGGAGATCAATCAACACAAGGTGAGGATCAGAGCCGAAGCTCCTATAAGAGGCGAGAGGGCACTTGCTACCCCGACTAAGTCGACTCGTCACCAAGGGCAAGGGCTAGTCGAAGAGGAGGCGGCCTCCGCTAAAGATTTGGAATGGTAGTATCCTCATCATATTGATGAGATTGATTCAAAGACTTGGGAAAGGCTGAGGATGTTGCCTGATAGGATCCTCTAGAGTTGGGCCTCGGTATGATAAGGAGCCAACCCCAAAGTTCTGACATCAGCCTGCTCGCCATCTCGATGTGAGGGGGTTAGTCCTTTAGACTCGTATTGCTCAATCAAGAGTAGTTGAGCAATTCTGGCTTCCTTGTGACAAAGATATTCTAGGGGAAGTCCCCAATGTCGGCCTCCACTTAAGCCTCTAGAGCTACTTAGTTTGTGGGGCTCTTATGAAACAGGAGATATTCAGCCGAATAGAGCGGATCAAAAGTTCATATCTCAAGCTTCAAGGGAAGTTGGTAGCCCAAAAGATCGACATAGAGGCCAACCTAGAGAAGGCTCTCAACGAGTTGTCGACCAAAGAAGATGAACTGGGCGACTAGCGTCATGACATAGAGGTGCAGGTAGGCATGATCAAGTGCCTCTGGGCTTCGAATATCCAGAAGCTAGCCAAGATCGATAGACTCAAGCACAAATATTGTGAGAGCGATAAGAAAGTGAGACACTTATCCGAGGAGGTCTCATGGGGGTTACAAGAGAAGGATTCTACCTTGGTGCAAGTCGAGGCTGAGCGCCAAGCTACTCAGCATACGAAAGACTAACTGGAGGAAGAGCAGTTGACTCGGACGAAGCTCCAAGAGAAGAGTGCTCAGTGGTAAGTGTCTCTAGTCGAGGCCCCAAGCCACATCTCCTTCTTAGAGTCTAAGGTTCATTGGTTAGAAATCATTAAGGAGTATTGCCAGAGCATCTTCGGGAAAGTGAAGGTGGCGATCGCTTGTAAGGAAGGGTTTGACTACCTCAAGGCGCATTTCTCAGTCGAGATGAGGAGCGTACCTGACCATTTCCACTATCCTCTGAGGGTTGACAATTGTTTGGAGGCACTCTTGGATATAGAGAGACTAGGCGGTAGGGTCGATCTCGGTAAGAGTGGTGTCGAGGATGAGGAGTCGGATGACAACACCGATGAAGATCCGGATGAAAGGGTCAAAGAGGGGGTAGATAGTTTGATTAAGGAAGTCTTTGGAGGCTCAGTGAAGGATAGTTGGGTAGGCTCCTCATGCAAGAAGAATGAGGGGGTCGAGCCGGAAGTGCAATTGACTCCTTCGCCACTCATTGATGGTGCCCCTCTGCCTCTGACTCCTGGAGCGGGCATGGATCTATCTTAGTCTCCCCCCTTAGCTTTCTGGGATTTTGGTATCCCCATATGGTATTTTGTAAGTGTGAATCCTTGTAAATATTTAAAAAAATATGAATAGAATGAATTTTTTATTAACTCTGAATTTGTTTCTTATTTAAGTTATGCTTTAAAATTCTTAGGAAGTCGACTCAATTTTGAGTCTCAAGTCGTATCAACTTATCTTTGGTCATGCAGTGTCCATAACTATTATAGGGCCAGTAGTACATGCCTTGAGCTTATGAAGAGCGGGTTGAGGTTTTGCACATCTTTCCTTTTATGAATAAGGATAAGCATTTGAGTTAGAGTCGGTTGAGTCGACAACTTCCAAATATCCCTTAGCTGGCATAAAGATAGCTTAGTCGAACATGCACAGTGGATGACGACTCACTTTATCGAATATTAGTGTTCTTATTGCTCAAGTCGTCTCTATGAGGGGACGACTAACATCGTGTTTTTTGTCAACCACGTGACTTATCATTCCATAGATTCGAACGGGCTGTGTTGACTGTATTTTGAATAGTTGCAAGTTGGTGATTTCTAAGGTGCCTTTATTAGGCAGGCGAGGGGTCACTACTGAAAAGACCTTTTGACGTCTTTTGAATGTCATGCGCCATCGTCGTTTTGATTTTCGAGCAGATTAGTGTGGAGTAAAGAGGGTGGCGCTTCATTTTTCACGAGGACCGTTCAGTTTTTTAGGCCAATTTCATCCGTTCGTACCAAATTGTATCGACTATCCTGATTTTACCATGTGTCATTCTTGGAGTCTATATATAGCTCTTGGATGCAAAAAGGAAGGGATTTACAAATTTTTGTTCTATGTTTTTTTTCCAAAACTTTATGCTTCTCAGTGACACTGTGCTAAATTCCAATGATCTTCAATGGCTACTCAAGCTTCTACCACTGGCCACAATGAGAAGAGCATTGATCTCCTAAGGCCCTTCCACCCAAAGATCTGTACTCAAGAGCTCGAAGTTTACTACGAGTGTTATGATCTCCCCAAGTCCTTTACTTTCTTAGCACCGAATAGAGATGAGTCAGTGTACCACCATGAAAAAAACACGTCACTGCTCTACTTGACTAATTTGGAGTTCAAACGCTGGTTGCCACTCCATCCCTTCATTCGAGATGTGTGTGGTGCTTCGGGGGTGTCTCTATCATAGTTCACGCCCAACGCCATCATCATTTCAGTGGGTTTATTGGTAATTTGCCACTAGGATGGCATTGAGCCAAGCATGCACCTGCTTAGCAATCTCGTTAGTATCAAGATGACGAAGAAGGAGGCGCACTACTTCTTCCACTATCTTGGTGGTGGCAAGCTGGTCTCGAATGACCCCGAGTCTAATAAAGATTGAAAGGAGCAGTTTGTGTGGGTCTTTAGCGCCGACCCCATCCTGTCTTGTCCCACTTGGCCAGAGATCAAGAAAGATGTGTTGAGGCCATGCATACTTTCGGTTGAGGAGGGGCAACAGCTTGAGAATATTCGTTCTTATGCCGAGTCACGAGAGATGAGCAATCTCTTTGAGTCGTCTTCACTTCTGGTGGCCATCATATCTAGAGTTCTCCCGACCGAGACCGACACTATGCGAGCGGCTCTTTTAGCCCTTTCCTTGAAGAAGAACCCACAGAAGAATTTGGATAGGGAGGATTTGACTTTAGGGAAGCCAATCTCAACTGTAAGGCCCCAACAGTGGCTGAGAGGGGATGCTAGCCCCCTAAAAAGCTGAACAGCTTAAGCTCGAGGACCGCTAAGATCGTGGCTAAGCGGGAGGGGGGGGGGGTGAGTTCCACCTTTCGAGTTGAGATGTTGGATAAGAAGAGGAGGCTGAGTAGGGGCCAAGGGCGAGGCTGAGATGTTGGATATGATAGTCAAGTCGACTCGAGGTGACTCGGCCGAAGCAACCAAAGCGGAGACTCCCGCTTTGAGTCCCAAGGAGGGACGACAATCAGACGTCCCTCCTCTGTTCGCGGTGAAAATTGTTGCTTTCTTCATTGATTCTATTGCTATCTCAAACAACTGTTTTTCGGTTACAAAGATCCGGTCTTTTTATAAGATCCGGTTACAATGAAAATCAAAGAAAATAAAAGAAAAGATTACAACTTTCTCCTTTTGCCGAACAAATCACGAGCTCCTGTTTTGCGGTCGCTCGCTTGCGTGGGTTGTTTGCCTGCGTCGGGGTTTATCCGTTGACCACCGCGCGATCTAAGTCCGGTCGGATCTACGCAGTACGACGGGTATTATTTCACCAAGGAAA
>BQKN01048506.1:0-18859 GCA_022839385.1 Asparagus kiusianus | reverse complement strand
GCAGATCTACGCAGTATAACGGGTATTATTCCACCAAGGGAGATAATAGCCGGAGGGATTGTTTCACCAAGGAAACAACCGCTCAATCTCGGGATCTAAGAACCAAGCTTAGATCCGGAGTATAGCAACGTAGATCTCCCGATCCGGTCCTCTCGAACTCCTGCCTTATTTGGTGTTGTCGATCGCTGAGCACCAGATCCGGATGAACAAATCCTTGAAGCCTTAAAGTTTTAATCTTTATCAGATCTAAGGTTTCAATCCTGCAGGGCTTCGCCTCCTCCAAAATCCAACCTCTGAACAAATGAACTTGAAGGCCTATTTATAGGCACTCGAAACTGTGCCTTGGGCACGGAACTGGGCCTAGCCACCCATGGGTGGCTCGGCCTTGGCCGAGCCACCTCAGGGTGGCTCGGCTTTGGCCGAGCCACCTCAGGGTGGCTCGGCTTGGGCCGAGTCCCCTGGGTGTTGTGTTCGCCGTCTTTCGTCGTTTCGTTCGTGATTCGTTTCATTGTTGACTTGGACTTTGATTCAGTTGTGTGGTTGACTTGGTCCGGAATCGATTTGTTGAATTGATTCCCGATTTGGCAGTAAACCCGCTTCTGAGTTTGAGTCTGAAACCGATCTTGATTCGATCGTGGTTCATCCGAGTTCGTTCTTGGTTGGACGACTCATTGACTCCCCGAACCGTTGGATTGATTCCGCATGCGAATGCATTCTGTTGATCGCGTGCAATTTGTCGACCTCGTCGCCTCGTCATTCGATGGTTCGTTGATTTGTCGAATCACCGTGTCGAGTTGTGCTAAGGGACCTATAGGCAATTTTATACGCCTACAGATACCCCCTCCAAAGTATTTCAGTCTCGTTCTTTTATAGAAGAGTCTGGAATACTTTTGGATGTGATTGTCCCAACCTTCAGTCGGCGTAGCGGGACTTTAGAATGGCTTCTGTTCTGGATTCCTTCAAATTCCTTCAGGCTATTCGGTGCTTTGTCGAACGTCTGTAAGGATTCCGGTGCTGCATTTATTGTCTGACCGTTGTCGGAATTTTGAACTTGAAACAGATTCTTGATTTCTTGATTTTTTAGCTCGAGTTGGTTGCTTCAACATAGAACTGATCATCGATTGACGGCATCGTCCGGCGTTTGAGCTTCTTTGTGACGCGTTGTCTGGTGTTTAACTTTCATTGCGACGCGTTGTCCGGCATCCAGGCTTCATTGCGACGTATTGTTCGACGTCCGACACAGTTTATACTCGTACGTCTTCTGGAGTATACACAGTTTAAGCTCTTAAGGTATTGGAGCGTGGCGGATACTTGAGTCATGAGACCAATCCATAGAATTGATGTGTCAACGACTCGTACTTATAGAATTTTTGGCAAATTCCCAGCCATCAACGGGTTTGATTAGCCTTTACCGACTACCGTTTGCGTCGGGCTAACATGCGGATTGTTTAAATCCGTTCCGCATGTGACGTTGTGCTAAAAGAGTTAACCATTTTAGTGCTATGATATTGAATACGTAGACTTCGTCTTTCTCCTGTGAAAAGACTAAACAGCAACATGTATTAAACGTTGACTTAGGATTTTTGGCAAATCCTCAGCCTTCAACGGATTTGACGTGCTCTTACTGATTACCGTTTGAATCGGGCTTACATGCGAATTGTTTTAATCCATTCTGCATGTGACGTTGTGCTAAAGAAATGAACTCCCTTAGACTTTGTGCTATGATGTTGAATACATAGACTTTACCATTTGTTACGGGAATAGGATACCCGACGACGCGTGTTAGGCGTTGACTTTAGGATTTTTGGCTAACCCCCAGTCTTCAACGGATTTGATTAGCCTTTACCGACTACCGTTTGAGTCGGGCTAGCATGCGGATTGTTTTAGTCCGTTCCGCATGTGACGTTGTGCTAAAGGAATGAACTCCCTTAGACTTTGTGCTACAACTTTGAATATGTAGACTTCACCATTGTTGTGGGAATAGGCTACCCAGCAACGTGTATTAGACGTTGGCTTATCCCTACTTAGGTTTCGGGATAAAATTTCCCAGGTTTAGATCCTGGTGCCTTTTTCAATCGGCGAAAGACTAAACCGGCGACGCGTGTTAGGCGTCGGCATATCCTTTCTTAGGATTCAGGATGAAATTCCCCATGCGTGTGAGGCATGGATTTCGGTGTTATTAATAACAACCTGCCACAATGTTGAATATGTGGACGGGTGTTCTTTTTAACGGTTAAGAACTAACCGGCGGCGCGTGTTAGGCGCAGACTTATCCTTTCTTAGGTTTCAGGATAAAATACCCCAGAATCGAACTCTGGTGTCTTCTTCTGTGGAGAAAGACTAAACCGGCAGCGCGTGTTAGGTGCAGACTTATCCCTGCTTAGGATTCGGGATAAACTTCCTAGAATGAATCCAAAATTCTTAGAAAATAATTGGTGTGGGAAGGAAGAATTTTATATTCTATTCCCTAAACAAAGAAAAGAGACTTGAGGTGGGATCTCCACCCCCAGAATCCGGAAAGGTGAAACTAAGAGTGGGATCTCCACTCCGAGAATCGAAAAGATTCGGATAACCCTAACTGTCGGAAGGTTTAATTACCGAACAAAAGATGAATTCCTCGTTTATCGAGAGTGAATTGTGGTTTTGGTCCTGACTGTAGGAAAGTTTGACCAAGCGGGAGTTTGAGGTGATCCTAACTGTAGGAAGGTTTGATCACTCAATTTGAATGTGGACCTCTCGTTCATTGAAGGAATCGAGAGGGGATTTTGGTTTTGGCCCTAACTGTAGGAAGGTTTGACCAAACTGGAGCTTGAGATGACCCTAACTATAGGAAGGTTTGATCACTCGATTTGAAAGCGGACCTCTCGTTCATTGAAGGACTCGAGAGGGGATTTTGGTTTTGGTCCTAACTGTAGGAAGGTTTGACCAAGTGGGGGATTTGAGATGATCCTAACTGTAGGAAGGTTTGATCGCTCGATTTGAAAGTGGACCTCTCGTTCATCGAAGGAATCGAGAGGAGGTTTTGGTTTTGGTCCTAACTGTAGGAAGGTTTGACCAAGTGAAAAGTTAGAGTAAGAGTACAAATCATTGTAGGAATGTTGATTCGTACAAATCACTCGAAAGGGGATCCCTGATGTTAAGTGATAAGGACTTAACACAAAGGGTTTTGACAATTCGTCAATGATTGATAAATTAAAATTCTAAGCATTAGGAGTTTAGTGCTTATCACTTTATTCATCATGACTAGGTTATCCCTAAGAATATTACATTTAACATTCTTCCGGGAACTTCCCGTTACCTGAATTATCCACCCCCAGCTTTCTTTACAAAACTAGGTGTATCATTGAATTAGATGCACCATCGGATTATCCTTAAGAACACCACGCATGACACTCTCCAGGAACTTCCCGTGGAAATAGTTTAGACTCATATACCTATTGGAGTATCAGGGAGCAGTTTAACCTCTTATACCGGTCGGAGGATTGAGAAGCAGTTTATACTCGTATACTCTTCGGAGTGTCAGGAAGCAGTTTATACTCTTATACCGGTCGGAGTTGCTGGGAGCAGTTTATACTCTTATACCGATCAGAGTTTTGCCGTTCTTGACTGGCTTACCCTAGCGTTATGACGCCGGCCTCCACCAAGGTCTGGATGCTATTTTTGAGCGTAAAGCAATCCTTGGTGGGGTGAAGGATCCTCCTGTGATACGCACAGTACTTTGGGTCCGCGGTATTGTCAGCTTCCTCCTGATTCGTGATCGGTGGGAGCTTGATCTTGTTATTGTCAAGGAGGGATTCGAAGATGGCTGTAACGTCTTCGTCCTTGAAAGAATACTCTCTTTGGAGTTTCGGACCCGAGTTCTTTTGTTGCCTCCGGGACTGCTGTTGCGATGTTTGATTAGCATCGACAGTCGTTGTGGGTGTCTTGCCCCTACCACGGGAGGTGAAGTTCGAGTTCGGAGGATTCGTCGTCGATTGACCCCTATCGGCCTTCTTCCTTCGGAGGAAGCGTTCGGCTTGTTCCCCTCGGACCTTCAATTCTTTCCAAGTGTTGGACGGTGCTGTTCCCATTGCTTCCAACACGTCCAATGCGAGGTTGTTGTGGCAAGTCTGGAGAATGAACTCTTCAGTGATTGGATCCCGGCAATTCAACGCTTTGTTCCGGAACCTCTTGACGAAGGTTTCGACCGGTTCCCCGTCCTTTTGTTTCTCGTCGAGCAATGACCCGATGGATATCTCGGTGTCGTCGTCGAAGAAATTGGTGAGGAACATGGTCTCCATATCGTCCCAGCTGCTCACGCTACCTGGCTTGAGGCGGCGGTACCAATCGAAGGCGGCTCCGCGAAGAGTGCCAACGAATGACCGCACCATCAGAGGCTCATTGCCGGAGATAACACCCAGGTGCGATTTGAAATAAATCAAATGCTGAGTGGGGGAACCTTTCCCATCGAACGGCGTGAAGTTGATTAGACTAAACTTTGCCGGATAGGGGATTGACTCCCACTCCCTTGGGTATGGACAAGGAATGCCCGTTTTCTTCACCTCTTGAGCGGACTTCAAGGTATTGATTTTGCTCTTGAGGCTTTTGATCTTCAAGTTTTCACTTGTATCTTCGTTGGCATCCTCATTACCACCCCCTGCATTGATGGGAGGGTCATTGGCATTATGAGTTTCATTTGCACCTGTGTCCTCATCTTTCAGATTGTTCTGGTTACGACGATTTGATTCACCTTGTTGGTTTCTCAGTGCCTGGAGTTGTTGGTCATGCATCTCTTTCATAGTCTGCATGGCCATCTGCATCTCGAGCCTGAAGCTCTCCTGTTGTTTGGCCATGGCTTCTTCGAGCATCTTGGCCACTTGTTCCGCGCTTATCATGAATGACTCGCGGGGTTCTCCTTCGCTGGATACAGTGTTGTCAGATGCAACCGCAGAGCAAGCATCCGACTCCTCCTCTTCTGAAGGTAATCTTATCCGAACCCTCCCATAAGTTCTTCGTGAGATGGCTCCAGACTGCAAACGGGTTAGACGCCGGGATGCTCTCAGAATCGACTCGAGATCATCCCGTGCCAATGTCCCCTTGTTGGTCATGTTAGCGGTGACTCTTGGAAATTCTCCATCTTCAACCACCGCTCTCCTTCGTCGGAAACGCTTAGGCCTTGGCTTTAACATTTCAGTGCTGAGCCTTTCGAACACCGAAACTCTTTCAGGGACTGTATTGTTACATCTGCATTCAGACAATACTGCCCGAATAATTTTGGAACAGGGGCATTGAGTCTCGAGCCTACGAGGACTTCTCTTTCTGGCTCTGCTCGTACCCCCAGCACGATAGTACAGCTCGTCCGTATAAAGGTCGGAGCAACCTATCGCGTGTTGGCACGACTTCTCAGGTATAACGTCATCGTCATCAGACGACAACGTTTCCTTCTAAGGATGAATCGCCTTCTTCGGGCTTTCGAGAGTCACGCGCCTCGAAATATGCCTTTGTGGGCGTGAGTTCTTAACGGGCTCCCGAACTTCGATGCGCAAGGTAGTGCGCTTGGGTGCCGTGAACTCCTTGTCATGTTGAGGGTTGTGTCGACCCCCAGCATGTTGATTAGTTCGGAGCTGTCTCAGTGGACCCAAACGTTCTTGGATTGGAGCTTGTTTGCGTCGAAAGTTGCTGTATTCATTGCTGCATTCATTACAACTTCAATCGTTACAATGAAATAAAAGGATAGCCTATTTATAAGGCCTTTACACAATGAAAACAAAAGAAAAGCAACTCCTTTCAAACAAACGCAAGATCTGTTTATCATCTCTTGCTTGCGTGGGTCTTTGGCCTGTGACGGGGATGTTGATATCCGTGGACCACCGGTCGATCTTGATCCGTTCCGGGAGAATCCGGCAGAGTTTCGTTTACCCGCGTGGGATATGGAAACTCTGAACTTCGTCGATCTGCGTGAGATCTCTGAAGTGTGAAGCTTATGTCTCGGTTAAACGAGGCACTGGCTCTTCTTAGTGTCACCGCTAATGGGCAACACTAAGGAAAAGAGAAGGGGGGAATGAAGAAGAAGTTGATGAAGATCTCTTGCTCCTCGATCCGGCAGGGCTTCGCCGCTCTCTTTTGAAAACCCCGACTCCTCGCTCCGGCAGGGCTTCGCCGCTTCAAAATTCAGATCTTACTCAAGGGCAGAACTCAAGGAAAGAGCCGAGCCAAGAGCAAAATCAGGAGCCCCTCACAAAGGAGGCCAAGGGCCTCTATTTATAGGCACAAGGAGAGGGGGAGGGCTGCCTTGAGGACACCCCCTAGGGGGGTGTCTTGGCCCTTGGCCGAGACACCCTTTGGGGGTGTCTCGGCCAAGGACCGAGACACCCTTTGGGGGTGTCTCGGCCAATGGCCGAGACACCCCTTGGGGTGTCTCGGCTAATGGCCGAGACACCCCTTTGGGGATGTCTCGGTTTGGCCCGAGGTTGTCCGCAATGCCCCTTTGGTTGTTTCCTCTGTATATTCTTCCCCCGAGCTCGGATTTGAATGATTCCGGGTGCGTTGGAAAGCCGGCGAGGAGTTCTACAAGATCCGATGATTGGATCAACTGTAGGATGATCGGGTCACGGCAGGCGTTGGCCCGATTGCAGTGATTACGGGGTTCCGGTCAGTCCGTATCCCCGTTGTTCTGAGGTTCTGTCGGCTCACGTAATCCGTCGGTTTACTTCAGGCGCTTGCCGACGTCATTTGAACTCTTGTGAACCGGGTAGTGACGTTCAATCGTCGTTCGTTGACACTGAGCTGTGTGTGGGGACCTATCGGCAATTTTTGATGCCTACAGAGCTTTGCTTCGCTCCTCGGGAAGTGGACCGAGGCGCTCCAAGACTGACTTCCTTTTCTGGGATGGTCTTGCGGGATCTCCCGGAGAGTTGTGGAAGTCATCGGTGATTTGGATTGATTCGCCGAGAGTTGAATTTTCGAAGGCTGCAGTTGTTGCTCCTTAGTCTGAATCGCCGCTTCAGACTTAGGCCTCCATACTTTGCGAGTTGGTGGCGATTTCTTGGCCACTCCATTCTGCAGCTTCCTACGGGCTTCCTCGACTCGAGCCCGTGCTTGCGCTGATAATACATGGCGCTTGCGAATGCGTTCTTCCAGCGTTGAGCGGTTCCGTTTGACACGGACCCATTCTGTTGTTGGCGGCTTGGAAGAGGCGCCATTCATCTGCTGTTGAGACTGTTTGCCTCTTTTGCTCTTCAGATCCGCCTTGTAACAGACTCCGTCCACGGATTCCATCGCCTTTGCGAATTGTTTCGCAAGCCGTTGACGTTGCCTTTGGCGGGCTCTCTTCGAGAGAGTCATCACGCCTTCTACGGCAGAAGAGTTGGCCAGAGCAGATCCGACCTGGTTGGAGGTTGGTGGAGCTTCACTCAATGCAACTTCGGCATCAATTGGGGTGAGATCTTCGTTGGTATTCTCAACTTCTTCATACCAACGGATCTTTCTCCTGGAGGGGGACTTTGAAGACTTCTTGGACTTGCGAGGGGAGGCGGATCCGGACGAGGATGACAGATACTCCTCGAACTTCTATTGGTCGAATTCGTACTCGACCTCCTCCTCGACCGGGATCAAGATCCGCGGCTGCGACGCAACGATCTCGTCGGCGAGATCGGTGGCTCCCACTGTGGTCGCCAGATTGTTCACGGGAAAATTTGTTGCTTTCTTCATTGTTGATATCATTGTACACTTTAATAATCGTTTATCGAGTTACAAAGATCCGGTCTTTTTATAAGATCCGGTTACAATGAAAATCAAAATACAAATAAAGAAAAATTACAACTTGTTTCCTTCTTTGTCGAACGAATCGCGAGCTCCTGTTTTGCGGTCACTCGCTTTGGTGGGTTCTTTGCCTGCGCCGGGGTTATTTGCCGTGGACCACCGCTAGATCCAGATCCGGGCAGATCTACGCAGTATAACGAGTATTATTCCACCAAGGGAGATAATAGCCGGAGGGATTGTTTCACCAAGGAAACAACCGCTCAATCTCGGGATCTAAGAACCAAGCTTAGATCCGGAGTATAGCAACATAGATCTCCCGATCCGGTCCTCTCGAACTCCTGCCTTATTTGGTGTTGTCGATCGCTGAGCACCAGATCCGGATGAACAAATCCTTGAAGCCTTAAAGTTTTAATCTTTATCAGATCTGAGGTTTCAATCCTGCAGGGCTTCGCCTCCTCCAAAATCCAACCTCTAAACAAATGAACTTGAAGGCCTATTTATAGGCACTCGAAACTGTGCCTTGGGCACGGAACTGGGCCTAGCCACCCATGGGTGGCTCAGCTTTGGCCGAGCCACCCATGGGTGGCTCGGCCTTGGCCGAGCCACCTCAGGGTGGCTCGGCTTTGGCCGAGCCACCTCAGGGTGGCTCGGCTTGGGTCGAGTCCCCCGGGTGTTGTGTTCGCCGTCTTCCGTCGTTTCGTTCGTGATTCGTTTCACTGTTGACTTAGACTTTGATTCAGTTGTGTGGTTGACTTGGTCCGGAATCGATTTGTTGAATTGATTCCCGATTTGGCTGTAAACCCGCTTCTGAGTTCGAGTCTGAAACCGATCTTGATTCGATCGTGGTTCATCCGAGTTCGTTCTTGGTTGGACGACTCATTGACTCCCCGAACCGTTGGATTGATTCCGCATGCGAATGCATTCTGTTGATCGCGTGCAATTTGTCGACCTCGTCGCCTCGTCATTCGATGGTTCGTTGATTTGTCGAATCACCGTGTCGAGTTGTGCTAAGGAACCTATAGGCAATTTTATACGCCTACAAGTATGAGTTCGACCAACAGAAGTACGAGGAGTACGTGTCCTCGTCCGGATCTACCTCCACCCCCAAGTCCAAGAAATCCCAGAAGTTCTCCTCCAGGAGAAAAGTCCGTTGGTGCGAAGAAGTCGAAGCCACCAACGACGACCTCACCCCGATTGACGCCGAAGTTGCGTTGGGTGAAGTCCTACCGGCCTCTAAGAAGGTCAAATCCGCCGTTGAAGGCGTGGTGACTCTCTCTAAGAGAGCCCGCCAGAGGCAGCGTCAACGCCTTGCGAAGCAATTCGCAAAGGCCATGGAGTCCGTTGACGGGGTCCGCTACCATGCGGATCTGAAGAACAAACGAGGCAAACAGCCTCAACAGCAAATGAAGGGTGGTTCCTCCAAGCCATCAACTATGGAGTAGGTCCGTGTCAAACGGAATCGCTCGACGCTAGAGGAACGTATCCGCAAACGTCGCGTATTATCGGCGCAAGCACGGGCCAAAGCTGAAGAAGCCCGTCGGAAGCTGCAGAAGGAGGTGGTCAAGAAGCCGCCATCAACTCGCAAGGTTTGGAGGCCGAAGTCTGAAGCGGTTCAGGCTAAGGAGCAAAACCCGCAGCCTCCGAAGATTCAACACCCGGCAAATCAATCCAAACAGCCGGTGATTTCTGCAACTGCTCCGGGAGATCCCGCAGGACCATCCCAGAAGAGAAAGTCAGTTTTAGAGCGCCTCGGTCCACTTCCTAAGGAACGAGGCAAATCTCCAATCCAAGAACGCTTGGGGCCAATGAAGAAGTCCCAAACAGTTCAACATGCTGGGGGTCGCCGCAACCCTCAACATTTGGAGAAAATCACGGCATCCAAGCGCACAACTTTGCGCATCGAGGTGCAGGAGCCCGCTGAAAATTCACGCCCACAAAGGCGCGTTTCGAGGCGCGTGACTCTGGAAGGTCCGAAGAAGACAATTCATCCTCAGAAGGAAACGCTATCGTCTGATGACGACGACGTTATACCTAGGAGAGCGTGCCAACACACGATAGGTTGCTCCAACCTTCAAACGGATGAGCTGTACTATCGTGCCGGGGGTACGAGTAAATCCAGAAAGAGGAGCCCTCGAAGGTTCGAGACTCAGTGTCCTTGCTCGAAGCTTATTCGGGCGGTACTGTCGGAATGCAACTGTGTCAAGACAGTCCCTGAGAGAGTTTCTGTGTTCGAAAGACTCAGCACTGGAGCGCCAAAACCAAGGCATAGGCGTTTCCAACGAAGAAGAACAATGGTCGAAGATGGTGAGCATTCAAGGGTCACCGCAAATATGACCAGCACAGGAATAGCGGCTCAGGATAACCCCGAGACGATACCAGAAATACCCCGACGAGTAACTCGTCTTCAGTCCGGAGCTATCATCCGTGCAACGTATGGTAGGGTTCGAACAAGAGTACCTTCGGGAGATGAAGAATCAGATGCTGGCTCAGCAATCGCATCTGATAACACCGTGTCCAGTGAAGGACAGCCCCGCGAGTCGTTCATGATAAGCGCGGAGCAAGTGGCCAAGATGCTTGAAGATGCCATGGCCAAACAACAGGAAACCTTTAGGTTCGAAATGCAAATGGCTATGCAGAACATGAGAGAGATGCATGACCAACAGATTCAGGCATTGAGGAACCAACAAGGCGAACCAAGTCGTCCTAACCAGAACAACCTGGAAGATGAAGATACAAATAAAGCTCGTAATACCAATAACCCTCCCTTCAATCCAGGGGGTGGTAACGAGAATGCTAGTGAAGACACAGGTGAAAGCCTAAAAATTAAAAATCTCGAGAGCAAAATCAATACATTGATTTCCGCTCAAGAGACAAAAAAGACGGGCATTCCCTGTCCGTACCCAAGAGAGTGGGAATCAATCCCATATCCGGCAAAGTTTAGTCTAATTAACTTCACGCCGTTTAATGGGATGGGTTCACCTACTCAGCATTTGATTTACTTCAAATCGCACTTGGGCGTCATCTCTGGTAATCAGCCTCTGATGGTGCGGTCATTCGTTGGCACTCTTCGCGGAGCCGCCTTCGATTGGTATCGTCGCCTCAAGCCAGGAAGCATAAACAGCTGGGACGACATGGAGACTAAGTTCCTCACGAACTTCTTCGATGACGATACCGAGATCTCTATCGGATCGTTGCTCGATGAGAAGCAGAAAGACGGGGAGCTAGTCGACACCTTTGTCAAGAGGTTCCGGAACAAGGCGATGAATTGCTGGGACCCGATCACTGAGGAATTCATCCTCCAGACCTGCCACAACAACCTTTCACTGGATGTGTTGGAAGCAATGGGCACAGCACCATCCAAGACCTGGAAGGACTTGAAGGTTCGAGGAGAGCAAGCTGAGCGATTCCTCAGAAGAAAGAAGGCGGAGAGAGGCCAACCGGCAACAAATCCTCCGAAGCAGAACTTCAATCAAAAAGGGAATGGTAAGGCATATGCTAACGCAGTTGATGCTAATCAAACTTTCCAACTGCAATCTCAACAGCAGCCGCAGCAGCGAGCGCCACAACAATCGCAGCCGCATTGGCAGCAACGGTCTCAGAAGCAGAAGTCTTCAGAACCGAGGTTTCCTAAAGTATACTCCTTCAAGGATGATGAAGTTCCCGGCATCTTCAAGTATTTGTTGGAAAACAAAAAAATCCAGCTGCCAGCGATCGTAGATCAAGAGGGAGCTAGCAAAGTGACGGATCCGAAGTACTGCGCGTATCACAGAGCGGTCCATCACCCTACGAGGTCATGCTACCAACTCAAGGACAAGATCCAGGCATTAATTGATGTGGGTGTTATAACCCCGAAGCCTGCCAAGAATGTAGGAGCAAACGCGGTGTCAATCAGCTTTGGATCGGTGCCTACAACTTGGTTTGAGCCAAAACGCATCACCAAAGTCGGGATGAAGACGGTGAACGACGACCCGCACGGACAGCGCCAAAAGGGACTTGTGCCACACACAACCCCGAATGGCGAAATCCTCTGGGTTCATCCGGATCTCATTGAAGATGAACAGTGGGTCGGATCATCATCCAAAAGGAAATCAAAAGGCAAGGGAAAATCCTGTTACGGAATTTCTGCTATTCCAGAGGAAGACGACGAAGCAATTCCTGCTTTCTCATTTTCTGACAATGAACATGAAACTTTTGTAACCACCAGAAATGGGAACGAATATCGGTTCAAATATCCAAATGTCTCTGATCGACTAGCTGAGGTAGGGATGACTATAACTTCCCCCGCATTTGCTGAAAGGAACCAACAGGAGCCCCTGCGCCAAGATGTTCCAAACCCGAGGTAGTCTCAAGTCAATCAGCAGATTGGAAGAGATAAACCGGGAGATTCAAACATTCCTTACCACTTCGAGGTTATGACCCAATTGGCTAACATCCTAGTAAAAGTAACTCTACACGAGTTATCACGTCTTTCTAAGAATACTAGGGATGCGTTCAACATTAGTCCTGACCAGCTCACTCAAATAGTTCAAGAAGCGTTAATCAAGCAGAAAGAAGAATTTGAGGATAAGATGGAATTGGCTATGCGACAAATAAGAAAGTTGCAAGCTGAAAGGTGTAAATTTCCTAAATCAGATTATCAGGCTGGGTCTAGCTGTTGCGCTACACCAGCCGCGCCTATTCCAAACAGGACAAGTGACAACGGTCCGGATCTGAATATGGTCATCAAGACTGATTCACCCCTCGGTAACGCTGGGGGTGATATGATCACACCCTTCAATGACGCTGGGGGTAGCCCAATTCCTTCTTCTCACCATCACTCAAAGAGAGATGGAGATGAAGACAAAAAGCAGAAGGAAATCGAGTCTGTCACCACCTCGATTAGACGCTATCCCAAAAAAAAGAGAGTTGAGGAAAGCCAACCAGAGTCCGTACCCAGGTTCGCTACTGACCAAACGTCACAACGACAACTACGGGAGCGATCGCCACAACAGTCGCTTCAGATGCAACGATACTCCTTCAAGGACGATGATGTTCCAGCCATCCTTAAATATCTTCTGGAAAATAACAAAATCAAGCTCCCACCTATCAGAGATCAGGAGGAAGCTAACCGGATTTCAGATCCAAAATATTGTGGGTACCATAGGAGGATTCTTCATTCCACGGAGACTTGCTACACCCTCAAAAATACGATACAAGCCTTGGTTGAAGCCGGCGTCTCAATAATAAAACAAACCGAATGAGAGCGACTAACATCACTCCGAAGAGTATATGAGTATAAACTGCTTCTCAATCCTCCGACCGGTATAAGAGGTTAAACTGCTCCCTGATACTCCAATAGGTATATGAGTCTAAACTATTTCCTATTGTTGATGGGAAGTTCCGGGAGAATTGTTATATTCTCAAGGATAACCCGGTCATATAACTAATTGTAATGTCAAACCCAGCGTTGCAAAGAAAGCTGAGGGTGGATAACTAATGTATCGGGAAGTTCCTCGAAGAATATTACACTTAATATTCTAGAGGATAACCCAAATTCATTTTCCAAAACCCCTCACTGATCAATTCCAATCGACAGTGAGTCCACCAAGAATGTTCTTCTGGCCCTCTTGATTCCTTCCATGAACAAGAGGTCCACTTTCAGTCCGGAGTCCACTTTCGATAAACGAAAGAACTTCCTTCCTCTTCTCTTTGGTTAAACCTTTTCATGATCATAACCAAAGTTGAACTTCAGTTCGATAAACGAAAAACTCATCTCCTGATCAGATAACCAATCCTATAAAAGGTAAGTTTATCTAGATCTTCCGGATTCTCGGAGTGGAGATCCCACTTCTAGTTTCCTTCTTGCACTGGAAATAGAATATAAAATTCTTCCTTTCCAGAATCAAGGAATAGAATATAAAATTCTTCCTTTCTTGTTCGGGGAATAGAATATAAAATTCTTCCTTCCCCACACCACTTCTTTTCCAAAATTTGTCAATATTAGGATTCATCCTAGGAAGTTTATCCTGAATCCTAAGCAGGGATAAGTCTGCGCCTAACACGCGCTGCCGGTTTAGTCTTTCTCTGTAGAAAAAGACACCAGAGTTCGATTCTGGGGTATTTTATCCTGAAACCTAAGTAAGGATAAGTCGACGCCTAACACGCGTCGCCGGTTTGTTCTTAACCGTTAAAAAGAACACTTGTCCACATATTCAATATTGTGGCAGGTTGTTATTAATAACACCAAAATCCATGCCTTACACGTGTGGGGAATTTCATCCTGAATCCTAAGAAAGGATATGCCGATGCCTAACACGCGTCGCCGGTTTGGTCTTTATCCGTAGAAAAAGATACCAGAGCTTGACTCTGGGGACCTTTGTCCCGAAGCCTAAGTAGGGATAAGTCAACGTCTAATACACGTTGCTGGGTAGCCTATTCCCATAACAATGGCGAAGTCTACATATTCGAAGTTGTAGCACAAAGTCTAAGCGAGTTCATTCCTTTAGCACAACGTCACATGCGGAACGGATTAAAACAATCCGCATGTAAGCCCGACTCAAACGGTAGTCGGTAAGAGCACATCAAATCCGTTGAAGGCTGAGGATTTGCCAAAAATCCTGAGTCAACGTCTCATACACGTTGCTATTTAGTCTTTTCACAGGAGAAAGACGAAGTCTACGTATTCAATATCGTAGCACTGAAAGAGTTAACTCTTTTAGCTTAACGTTACGTGCGGAACGGATTTAGACAATCTGCATGCTAGCCCGATTCAAACGGTAGTCGGTAAAGGCTAATCAAATCCGTTAGAGGCTGGGGGTTAGCCCAAAATCCTAAAGTCAACACCTAACACGTGTCGCCGGGTAGCCTATTCCCGTAACAATGGCGAAGTCTATGTATTCGACATCATAGTATAAAGTCTCAGAGAATTCAATCTCTGAGCACAACGTTACATGCGAACGGATTTAAACAATCCGCATGCTAGCCCGACTCAAACGGTAGTCGGTAAAGGCTCATCAAACCCGTTAATGGCTGAGGGTTTGCCAAAAATCCTGTAAGTATTATGATCGTCGGATTCACAATCAACAGAGAAGCATAATGATGAAAAGAAGAGTGCGCTAAAGAAAAGACTTTGTTTTATTAATAAAACCAAACCAAGTTGAGATACAAGAAAACGTCTCAAATCAGATCTGACAAACTGAAGGAAGCAATTTTAGCCTTGACAGCGGCAAGTTTCTCGGCGAGTTCCGCCCGAACCCTCTCCTCTTCTTCCTTCTGAAGCTTGGCATACGCAAGAATGGCGGCAGTGTCGGCAGTTACGTCTTCTCAGCGCAACGTGTGAAGAACCTCCAGCTCTCTTCTATAAACATTTTGAACTCTGGTGCTCTCGAGCTCAAAATCTTTTAGAGTCCTCTCCCCTTGGGCAGTCCTAATCCCCGTCCTATCAGCAATACTGTTATAAGCATCCATCTTAGTCTGCAGACAACGTTGCCGTTCATACAAGTTCGCGACGATTACTTCTTGCTCTGAGATACGTCTCTCCCAGGCCTTACGCTCACGCATCCTCTGAGTCTGAGCATCGATCATAAGTGGCGTGGCCTCATCATATGGGTCGAAGTGTACTAGCTCTTCCAAGCGATATATGAGTTCCTCTAAGCAAGTCAGCCTTATCTCACATCGTCCAGCTAGCCGGATGCCACCTACACGCTGAATGTCTTCAAGACTATCTGTTATGAAAAGGAGCAAATCATAAGATCTTCCCTGTCCAGAACTAATGGCGGCGGCCGTTTGTTGCACAACCTTCTCTACTTTTTGGAGGATGCTCTGCACAGATTCGGAGACCGTGAAGACAGATTCTTGGTCAGACACAATTGCAGCAATAGGATCCTCTTCCCCTTCATTGTCGGATATTAGGATGATTTCGGGACTCACCATCCTCCTATCACGGGTATTCAACCGAGGAAGGGGATTGATAGCCTGTCTGGCGGAAACTGAAGATAAAACGTCACCACGACGTCCGTTCACCGCTGAAAACAAGCAATTAAGCGTTTGTTAGTCCCAATTATAAAAGGAAACTAAACTCATCTTACAAATAGCTAAGATAGAGTCATTGCCTTATAAAGGGTGAGACGATTTGGCCACATTGTGCAATCACAAAACAGGGTATGTCGACAATATATCCCTGCCTTATAAAGCGCAATGTGGCGTCGAATCGCCCCCTTTATTTTTGAGATATGGTTTTGACCAAGCAAAACATATCTTTAAAGCGTCGATCCTCATCAAGGAGAACCAAGGCTCTTCCCGATTGCCTCACCAAGGAGAACAACGTGGGGTAAAAAGGATCAATTTACAAATTTCTAAGAAAAAAAGGGCTTATTTGCAAAAAAAGTAGCTCACCAGTGTAAGAGGAAGGCGTGCCATCAACCGACACAGCAGGGGAACGACCTCTCGGGGCATGAGACATGATGGCCTGCAAAATAACTCAAGGGGTTAGATTCAAAAAATAATTTCAGCCCTAATTTTTGCATAAAAACCCCTCAAAATTGTAATTTTTACCCCCTGAAAGATTAGCTCGAGGCGTCAAATCACACCCTCAACCCTTACATACAACCCCACGACTCTATACATTGGATCGAACATGAAAAAGATCAAGATTGTGGAAGATTTACCTGAAGAAAGGCTCGAGATCCAATAAAGATGAGATCTTTAAGGAAACTTGAACCACGCGCTCGAGGGGCCTGAGAGAAATCCTAAAAATGGAGTTTTTGGGAGATTTTTCAGTCCAAGATCAAAAGGAAGCCCAGATCTGGGACGACTATCAAGGTTTGAGGGAGAACGGATGCTCGAGGGAAGAGAAAATCAAAAATAGGTCAAGGGGGGGGCCGGCCCTAGAGAGGAGAAAGAAAAGAAGAAAAAGAAGAAAAATGGACACCTTTTATAAGGTGAACCAGCCTTGAACCGGACCGGACCAAGTTGAACCGGACCGGACCAGTCCAAATCAATCCAAATGGGGTCGAATCGAGCATCGAAACGACTTCAAATCAACTGAGGGTCTCATCCTTGGTTTATTCCTGTCTCTCCCACACATTCGGAAGGAGCGGAAGAATTTTTTTTAAGCCAAATTACTGCCTTTTCTGGCTCATTTTTCAAGCCGGTTCAGCTCATTTTGGGCACGGAAATACTCCAATAAGGTATAGGAGTATAAACTATTCCCTATGTTTATTGAGAAGTTCCTGGAGAATATTTTTCTAAGAATATTCTTAAGGATAACTCAATAACACGACGCCGGACAATGCGTCGCAAATGAAGACTCAACGCCAATAATCGAGCGTTAGTTGTACGTCGAACCAATAAGCAAGAGCTAAAGATTGGAAAATCAGGAATCGACTTCAAGTTCAAATTCCAACAACGGTTAGACAATAAATGCAGCACCGAAATCCTTACAGGCATTCGACAAAGCACCGAATAGCCTGAAGGAGTGAAGGAATACAGAACGAAGGTCATTTCCAGGTCCCGTTACGCCGACAAAGGGTAGGGGCAATCATATCCAAAGCATTCCAGACTCTTTTATAAAAGAACGAGGCTGGAACACTTTGGAGGGGGTATCTGTAGACGTATAAAATTGCCTATAGGTCCCTTAGCACAGCTCGGCACGATGATTCGACAAATCAACGAACGTTCGAGCGACGAAGCGAACTAACGAGGCTATGAAGCTAACGAACCACACGTGAATAACGGAATGCATCCATTCGCATGCGGAATCAAGTCAATGGTTCGGGGAGTCAATGAGTCATCCAAACAAGAGAGGATTCGAACTCAAGCGGATTTACTGCCAAATCAAGACCACACAACCGAATCAAAGTCCAGATCAGCAACGAAACAAATCACGGACAAAACAACCGAACGACGGACGAAACGGACAACACCCGGGGGACTCGGCCGAAACCGAGCCACCCTAAGGTGGCTCGGTGGCCGAGCCACCCTGAGGTGGCTCGGCTAAGGCCGAACCACCCATGGGTGGCTAGGCCCAGAACTGTGCACGGGCACAGTTTCGATTGCCTATAAATAGGTCATGTGATTCATCATTGGAGAGGACTTTTTGGTAGAACTTCTGGAGAGCCGAAACTCTGCCGGATTGTGACCTCACCTCGGAGTTTTGAAGGCTTGAAGACTTGGACACTCGGATTCGGTTCTTGGCGAGCACCCGCACCAAACAAGGCAGGAGTTCGAAGGAATCTAATCCTCAGATCTACGTCGTTATACTCCGGATCAAAGCTTGGTTCTTTGATCCTGAGATTCGAGCGATCGTTTCCTTGGTGAAACGATCCCTCCCGGCTATTATTTCCTTAGTGAAATAATACCTGTTATACCACGTAGATCTGCTCGGATCTAGATCGCGCGGTGGTCCACGGTAAACAACCCCGGCGCAGGCAAACAACCCACAAAAGCAAGAGACCGGATAACAGGATCTTATGATTTGTTCGACAAAAGAGAGAAGTTGTAATTTTGATTTCTTTGTTTTATTTTGATTTTCATTGTAAGCCGGATCTTATAAAAAGACCGGATCTCTTTGTAACGCATAAAGTTGTTAACTGAGTGCAATGGAATCGATAATGAAGAAAGCACCAACTTTTCCCGCGAACAAATAGTCATACCTTAAACTACCCAGACTAAAGTCTTTTACCTTTAAGAAAACAAAACTAAAGAGATTATGTGATCCATGGTTCTAATCTTATATATTCCTATACATGAAATTTGATCTAATAGTGTTCATGTCGTCCTCGATCACACTTCAAAAATAAATTATCATATTCCATCATTATATTCCGTCATCATTATTATTTCCTCTAACTCTAACTAGGACCTACAGCCTAGGCTCTGATACCATTCTGTCACAACCCCAATTTCCGAACCTCAAAGGAATATTAGAGTCAGAGTAAACCTGTGAATAGTCCTCCAAAATATACATTCATTAAAAGAGCACTAAAACAAATCTCTTTATTGAACTAAAACCAACAACAAATAATCTTTATAATCCCAAAAGTCAAACTAAGCCAATTAACTTGATAAAAATAAATATTCCTCAACTCCAAATGAATCTCAACCTAAAGAAAGAATCTAATTATTACAAAACTCTCAATTC
>BQKN01048502.1:0-33896 GCA_022839385.1 Asparagus kiusianus | reverse complement strand
TAAGTTTGATGGGACTTAGGAATAAATAAGTTCAAGTAAATTTCATGAATATGAAATAGGAGTTACTCTCTACGGATAGTGGGATTGATGATAATAAGAAACATATGATCTCACAGATAGTGAGAGGCAAATCACTTGGTTTAATTGGTCAAGTGGGAAATGTAATTTTGACTCATTCAATTGGTGACTGTAGGCTGTCTAAAAATCATAATAGATAGCTTATCCCCCATCAAACACCGATGATGGAAGTTACAATCTGATGACTTCCAGAAGGCTATAATCTGAAGACTTTCACGTAGATCGCTGAAGGTTACAATCTGACGACCTTCACGACAACCGATGAGAGCTCTAGTTCAACATCATTCACAATCAACATCGGGAGTTACAATCTGACGACTCTCATATTCTCAAGGAGCCAAGACGAAGATTATAAGACAATGATCTTTGCAACGCTATGACAAAAGAGATTACTTGTTGATAATCTCTTCAAAGCAAGACGCGGAACTCATCACCGCGCTCTAAGACCAAAACGCGGAGGTCCTCCCCGTATGTCAACAGTAAAACGCTGGGGTCGGACCCGCGTTACAACATCAAAACGCGAGGGTCGAACCCACGTTACAACATCGAAACGCTGGAGTCGGACCCGCGTTACAATAGTAAAACGCTGGGGTCGGACCTACGTTTTTTAACGTCCAGCGGGTACCCAACTCCGCGTCTCCAGTCTAAAACGCGGAGTTAGGGTCCCGAACGCCAACGTGGGCGTTTGGCTCGTTCGAGCACGAGCTGAACGGTTGCAGGAACCGTTTTTCCTCCATGATCTGAGCGATTTCCGCCCCATTTGGGAGCGGATTAAGGGGGCGGTTACACCCCTCTCAACCCCATTATGGAGAGAATTAAGGGGGCGGTTACACCCCTTAATTCCCTATAAATATGGGTAAACTCAACTGAGTTCAGGCTGGACTTTTGGATCTGGGAGCAGAGGGTATTCAGGCATCCTTTCGGCGAGCTCTTCTAGATCTGAGACTTGGCAGCAAAGGGGAATCCTTGGAGCATTTCGGGAGCTTGGGAGATCTGCAACAAAAGCTTCTTCATCCTTGGCTTATAACCGACTTTCGGTTAAATCAACTCTTTCATAGAGTTCCAAACTCGTTCAGAGTTATTAACTCATCAAGAGTTTCAAACTTGCTTTGCAAGTTCTCCACAACGTCAAATCGTGAGGAGAAGATATCGTTCCAGTGAATCAAGACGTGCGGATCGTCAACGGAGAGCAAACTCGACGCGAGCATTCGAGGGAGGCACTCCATCACCACCGTGAAGAACCCAGTTTTAAACAAAGGGGAGAATCAAATTCGTTCTCCTCTCTTTTGTAATCGAATTGTAACCAGGATTAAAAGAATCAAAATCAAATTTCTTTTCCTCTCTTTACTGTAATTTTCCAACATACAGTGACTGATTCAAACCTTAAATTGCTGAACAAAAGGATACTTTGTTTAGAGAATATTGGGCAGTGGGGTGGAGATGATGTGGTAGCCTCTATATATAGTGCAATGTTCTCTTTGAGAAGACACAACACAGAAAAAACAACCTCAAAACCCATTACGAGAGCCCCCCCTCAAAACAAATTCCAATCTCTTCTCCTCTTAAAGTAACACCCCCCCACTAATTTGTATCTTAAGGAAATACATTGTAGTAGCTCATGATAGTTTATACTTTGATGTAATCCTCTTGCAATTTGTATCTTAAAGGAAATGTATTGCAGTAGATAATGCATGTGTTTAGGCCTGTCCATCCGGGCCGGCCCGATCCGGAAATCCGGGCCCGGGCCGAGCAAAACCGGAGCCCAGACCCAGACCCAGGTACCCCGAGCCGGGCTCCGGGTTGGCCCGGATTTTTTTCAATTTTTTTTCTTTTCTTTTTTTTTTATAAAAAATGTTACAAATTAGTTTAAATTTATTATATTTTATATAATTATGTATATGTACAAATTATTACGTAACTATATATTATATATACATATATTATATGTAAATATATTGTATATATTTATAAGTATAAATTGAGACTTGTATATTATGAGAAAAATTCATCAATTAAAATGCAGAAAAAGAAAAAAAACATTTTTCCAGAAGCCTCTTTAGACTACCTGCAGCGGGTAGGGATTGTGAGGATATTTGGGTGCAACTGGTAGGGAAAAGGAAAGGGAATTGGAAACAGAGGGGAGAGAAAGGGAAAATTTCCCTATGGGTTTTTCTGTAGCGTGGGGCCCACAGAGGCTGCCACAATTTTTTTAAAAAAATTAGAAAAACGCGCGGCCAATCAGACCATGACGCGTGTCGGGCTTGTGCTGGCATCAGCCATGCACGCTGCCACGCGTCATGGTCTGATTGGCCGGCATTTTTTGGTTTCTTCCTAATTTTTAAATGCAATTTTGAGAGATAATTACTATGAATTAATTTTTAATTTTTATACCATTATTTTTTATTTTTGAAACTCTATAAATAGAGACCAACTTTGTGTTATTTGGACACCAAAAAAATTTTGAGTTTTCTACACCCTATTCTCCTTCTTTTTTGCTTTTTGAAACTAGTTTTTTCATACCAAAAAAATATTATTGAAAATTAAATTAATAATATATATTTAAATATTATATATTATTTATTGAATTATTAATAAATTATAATTTTAAATATATGAGTTATACTAATAATAATAATAATAATAGTAATATATATGAAATAGGAAAAAAATGAATAAATATGGTGGGGTATATGTTGAAGTGATGTGGTTATGGTGGGTCCCAAAAAAAGTAAAACTTTCTGAAAAACTAGCTGCTGCAGAGTTGATAGGGAAACGAAGATTATTAAATTAAATAAAGTGATGTGGCAGGAGAGAATGAGGTGAAATTTCACCTCCTGCAGGAGATGATCTTGGGACGCTTTCGGGTTCAAAAAATTCCAACCAAACGCGCCATTAATGCCCCCTCCTCGAGTGTTTACTGCCGCCTTGAGAAAAGGGAGGCCACATTTACCCTGACCGTGACGACTCCCCTCCCTATAAAGTTTGATATGTAAACTCAATCGTCCTCTTGATTCATTCAAAGCCTTTGACCAGATTCTTCACGTGAGCCTGCAATAGTCACCAGTACTCCTCAACAGTACTTGTTACATCCACTATTAGAAAATCGGTTTTTCTATAGAGTGCCCTTGGGCACTCTATAAGAGAGGAGAGAGATAGAGAGAAATGAATGAGGAGAAGATCCCAATGCAAATCAGGGGACCCCCCTCCTCATTTATTTCTCTCTATCTCTCTCAACTCTTATAGAGTGCCCAAGGGCACTCTATAGAAAAACCGTTAGAAAATTAGTCCATCAAATCTTTGGTATTCCTAAATAAATCGTTTAAATCATTGAAGTGGCTCTGATTAGAAAATTAAGTCCTGTAGCTATTTTAGATCCGGGCCCTTAATTCATAAAACTGCCATTATGGGGCTGTTTGGTTGCATGTTTTTACCATGTAAAATGATGGGAAGTGTAAAAAAGTGGGTCCCAATGTCAGCTTTCATCACTTTACATTATTTGTTTAAATTCTCTTTTACATAAAAAGCTTACACCTTTTGATGAGGTGTCACCGAAAGCAAAATCACCAAAATTAGGAGTTATTTTGTTGGAAAGTTTACACAATGTCATAAATGTGTCCAAAAAAATAATAAAAAAGTCAAAACATTGTAGAAAGTGGTGAGGTGGATAACCACTTTCCATTTTGTGTCATAAATACTCTAGTTTACATTATACTATCCAAACAATGTAATACTATTATTTTAGAATTCACAAAGATTTCTAAGCAAACAATGTAAACACTCGAATGGAAAATGATGAGGTGGATAACCACTTTCTATTTTGTGTCATAAAAACTCTTGTTTCCTAAAAGCATCCAAACAGCCCCTATGTAACTCAGTTCTCGTAGGTTATTCCAAACTAGCCCCTAGCTCTACTTGCTACCTTGTAGAAGTTTCAACGATCAGAGGGGCTAATCTCAAACTACACAAGATTTAGGGGATAAATATCTAACAAGACCCAATAAACTAATGAACCGGATTCCCTTGGGCATTAGACATTGGCATCACGTCACATGGGGGAAGCACAATAATGCTACTCTCTATGTGCAATTTTTTATTCTAATTTTATTTTAATTAATTAATTTATTTATTTGGGTATAAAGAGGGCCTTACACATGCAGTCTAAATTTATGGACTCCCCACTATCCAAAATTTCCCTCCATCTTCTCCTTCCTCCATAATATTACTCATCAGATTGGAGGAAATAAGAACCCAACCCTGACCCTTGACGAGCTCACTGGTGATGATATGGACGACGACGATGAAGAGGACGGAGGCAGTAGCAACAGATGCTTACGCTGGGTTGGGAGGTCTTGGAAATTATCAGGTGAGAGGTTTTAACTGAGAAATTGTTGTTGATTGAAGAAACCCTTAATTATTAGGTTAATTTAGATATGTTTCCTTTTAGAAATTAGTTTTATGTTTCATTTCTAACTCTCTAATTCTCGCTCTATAATTTTAAGTTCTTCCCGTTGCTGAGAATATGAGTCCGGTATTTAAAATCCTCTATCATTTCTAACTCTTTTATAAATTCTTATTTAATTTGAATATTAGAATACTGCATTAGATTGCCAATTTTGGAACTCATCTATGTTAGGATTAGTCCACGTGATTATTCTTTGGAATTTTCAATGGTACATTTTTGCCGCAGCTAGTTCATATGTTTATACTATGTAGTTTCTTGATGTTTCTCATGTGAATTTATGTGACTGGGTTCTCATTCGCAACGCTTTAGGTTGATTTACTTGTTGAGATATAATAATTTTAGATTGGTCGCTGTGACAACATCATGCTCAAAACATGAGAACCCTGTATAAAATTAAAAATCACGCCACATTGGGGCTAAGGGTCCGTTTGGTTCATGGGAATGGCATTGGGTTGGGTAGAAAGCCTGTCAAAACTGGCACTTTGGCAGGCTTTCTGCCCAAAGCCCAATGCCATTCCCATGAACCAAACGGCCCCTAAATTTACCCTTCAGTTACTTACTCGCGTGGCAGCACTACTGCTTCTAAAATTCATAAATTTGAATAATATGTCAAATTAAGCAAGCAGTAGAGCAAAACTATCATATTAGGGAAAATTGCTTGGAAGAACTAAATATAATTGGGCCATGCATCCTCACCCCTAGCCTAAGAACCATAATCCAAAGCCCTTATACAGAAAAATAAAAGGAAAAAATGTGTCCAGGTCCCAAAAGTGGGAATTTCGTGTGACTAGCCCCCTTGTACTTTATCCCATGTGTATAAGTCTTAAATACGTATAGTATTTGCGACGAGGCCCCAAAGTGTCTTTTTTCAGAAAAAAAGCCCAGCGAAAGTTACGATCTTGCCCCTCTGATGGGACTCAGCTCAGTTAATGCGCCCCATTCCTTTTCAAGTACTCTCCCTCTCTTTCTCTCTCTTTCTAATTTCTGTACGGATTTCAACAGTTCTAGAGTTTTCGTCGAGAAAATGTCATCTAGGGAAGGATCCAGTAACGACTACGAGGTCGTTCATCGAGCCGAGTCGAAGGGCAAAGACGGTTCATCTGCGATTAGCAGCGCGGAGGATGCTACGCAAACCCTAATCGAAATGCAAAAGTAGACAATACAATGGCGAGCCCAGAAAAGGAGAACGACAATGATTGGTCGTACCAACAAACCCCCCTCAAAAATCAATAAGTGTTATGTTATTCAGTATTTGGAACTCAACCTAATTTTACCTAATTACAGTTCATCTTAAACAAGCCTCGACACATTTCCCCCCTTAAACAATGCTAGGTTTTACCACAGTATTGTTAGTTTCTAGCCTGAGTCCACATGAGTTCTAGTTTGAGTCTAATGTTAGTTTTAGTTTGAGTCCAATGTTAGTTCTAGTTTGAGTCCAATGTTAGTTCTATAACACTACGCGTTAGCTCTATTTTGTTCCCGTTAGTGTTAGGTCTAATATGAGTTCATAGGTCTTATTGAACTTACAAATTCGAAATATTTTTACAGAGAAAAAGTTGTTCTAACAGGTGCAACAAAATCACTAAGGTTAGCTGCCAATATCAGGGCCTATTGAGAATTCATGAAGCGCATTGCCTCAAAGATTCGTCAGTGGCATAAGGATGCATACGACAGTTATATATTTTAGCACTATATTTTATTTGGGGTTCCTGCGCCTGATCGGCCCACACTTGAGTTACTGCTGAGCTTTTTTGACAGAGATAATAACACATTTTCTATATCTGATTCAAAAAGTGGGTGTGTAAAAATGTTAAATTTGATTTGCAATGGGTCCATAACCATACTTATTTCTCAATTTATGGGGAAGTCATAAGTATCAATGGAGACTCAAGAAGCAGAATATGGGTGGAATACTTCACTAATCTTTTCATTTCTAAAGAGGGTAAGAAGTTAAAAAAAGCAGAAATCACCCAACGTAAACACCTTGAATGGCAACTGGAACGGTTAGTTGAATCTACAGAAAAGCGGGATATCCAAGATTTTGTTCTGTTACAAATCTTGTACCAATGCTCTATGATATGGAGTCCCAGAGTCGGGGAAGGTATCCTTAGACCCTTACTCAGGTACGCGGATAGCATTGAGAGGGTCAATTCTGTTGTAGCCAAGTTCTTTTACGATGAAAATATCAGGGGCATTGGAGTTGCTTTGGAGGGAAAGAAGAAGTAATGGGTCACATATGTCCCAGGTTGCATGACACTATTGTGTGTAAGTTCCATATTTTACTTATCTTGGTTCATTCTAGTTCGTACCTATGCATTGTTAGTTCTAACTTATTCTATGTTAGTTTTGATGTATACCATGTTGGTTCTAATCTACACCATGTTAGTTTTGTTACAGATTTTGTTAGTTCTAATTTGTGTCTCGTGAGTTCTAATCTGTACCTTGTTAGTTTTAAGATATACAATGTTAGTTCTATCTGCACCCATGTTAGTTCTATCATAGGTCATGTTAGTTTTACATGGGCTCATGGTGGTTCTAACATAGTTTATGTTTGTTTTAATTTATGTCGTTAGTCCTAATTTACACCATGTTAGTTCTAGCTATAGTCATATTTTACTCTTTTTGGTCTAGTCTAGTATTAATTATTAATGATAAATATATTTGTTACAGCTTTGGTACTACGAGATGACTAGCATAAAGAAATATGTCCTTGTAGATACCTCCAGACCTCCAATGATAAATTAGGCATCAGATGAGGTGAAAGTCCCATCTATGAGGATGGGGACAATTACGGCAAAGGCTAAGTCAGTGTCGATAGCTTTTGTCCATAAGCCTATTGTGGAGGTCGCTTCTCCAGGTCATGTTCATGCACTTCCCCCTGTACAGAGGGGTAAAGTTCCCGCTGTACAGAGGGGTGAAGTTCTTCATCAAAAGTGTCAGGCAAAGAGGAAGGTTATCCAGGAGGAAACTACTAAGAACTTCTCAATAGGCTACGTAAGTATCCTGTTATGTTAAGTCGTACTCATTTCACACTAACTGCAAACAATATCCTAATTATGTGTAATCCTATTTAAAATTATAATCTCGTATCAATAACAGATCATGGCCAAGCATATTGACGTTGCTTTTGACGATGAAGAGGGGATCAATGTTCTTCCCATTGAGCAACAACTCACATTTTGGAGAAATTCTGCTAAATTTCTCAAGCGACTACTTGTTGCTACAAAGCAGACCAAGAGTAAATATTGTAAAGAATTCATGATTGAGATCAACAGGCTAAACAGGATAATTGAAAATTTTGAAAGACATGATGAGGACCCCGTGGTGCTTAAGGTAAATATCAAACAGAAAATTACAAATGAAATTAGGAGGAAGCGACATGAAACCCAAGAGGAACATAAGTCCAAAACAAGCAGTATATATAAGGAAGAGCCCACCATACCAGAACATGTACATAAGATTGTTGAAGAGGATGTGAAGCATCCTGCTGACGATGAGTACTATGGATCTGTTGTTTTAATTGCGTTTTGGAGTTTCTGCTCTCTTCTATGCAGTTGTTGGCTCGAGAGGGTTTTAGTTTGTGTTATTTTGCTTAAAATGGTGATCGGTCAAGGGGTTGTTTGGTTCGGCCAAATTTTTAGGAATCCTGCAGTTTTGGAACAAAAAGTAGGTTTTTTGACATTATAGGATTTTAAAACTATTATTTGGTTAAACTTTTTTTAAGAATATCTTTCTTAAAAGCTGAAATGACAGCCCAATTTATGGAAAGCTCAATTCCTCTTTTTTAGCTCGGAAATGTGCTAGAAAGCTGATGACCATGTGACAACCCACCATTTCCTCTCATAACTTCCTAAATTATTTGGTAATGAAACAAACATGGGTTTTGGATATACTTTCCTATTCTTCATTTTATCATTCCATATCAAACACAAATTATGGATTCCTTTGATATCCATTTTTTTTTGGAAATTTGCCTTGGAATCCATTTCCATAATTTTATGGAAATGAACCAAACAGCCCCCAAGTGGATTCACGTTCTCGGCGATGCATGGAATTGTGGGCTTTGTTATTTGTATTACACTATTTTGTTAGTTTGATAACCTAGGGTGAGGCTACGTCCCTCAACGCATGCCCTCACATATTTCAAAAAATTAATTTTCTATGGATGTGAGAATTGAACTTGGGATCTCAGTGTACTATTTATAGGCAACTTACCAACTTGATCGGATCCTCTTGGATGAAAGTGACACATTATCTTATCATGAATAGTTGGGAATTAACTGAGGTGAAAATAGCTATGCGAGAGTGTTTTCCTTATTGAGCCTGCTCGACTACTGTCCACCCATTTTAACATGGGCATCCTCCTCTTACAGTAGCATTACTCGCGATACATCAATTCGTCAACGCTAACAATTTGTGGCTCTATTATTTTTCATCTTGAGCCACATATTAGTGTATTGGATCCCATATGCTGACAATTGAATAGAGATTTGTAATTAGGATTTTAAGGAAATATAATATAGTATTGGGAAAATTGTATCAAGGCCCCAAATATTGGAAGCCCATGTGACCTGGTCCTTTGTATTTTGGGCTATGTGATTCAGCCCCAAATACATGGTGTATTTGTGTTAAGGGCCCAAAGTTGCTGAGAGAGAGAGAGAAACCTAGTTGAAGTTATAATTTAGGGGTTTTTGTTTTTGGGCCAATTTATTTACTCCACTTTATCTTTAAACCCACTCATTATTACTTGTATCTCTAAGCCCAACTCTCTTTTTATATTTATCTTTAAACTCAATCTTCAAAATACAATACTTTCAGCACTTGTATTTATACAGAATCAAGGTATAAACCCCAAAATACCCATTTCCCCATATAAATCAGTATCTCTCCTCAAAATCCCCTTTTCACCTTAGCCCTAAATTAAAAAAACGAAAGCCACTTGCCTCCGTCGTCCGTCTTCAACCGCCGTGACCGTCTCCTTGCTGTCGTTGTCGCCGTTGCCGTTGCCGTCGACCTCACAGTCGATCGTTGCCATTGACCTCTTAGTTTGCTCCGTCGCCTCGTTTTCGTCCCAGATCTCGTCGTCAACTTCTTAGTTCGATCTCACCGTCGACCTCTTAGTTCGATCTCGCCGTCGACCTCTTAGTTCGACCGTCTCAGACCGTCACCCACGGCCGCTGTCGCCCGTCTCTAAACAAATTTGCCGTCGAACTCGCCGTTGCGTTTCCGTCCCAGATCGTTGTCGTCGACCTCTAAGTTTGATCTCGCCGTCAATCTCGCTGTCCCCTTGCCGTCGATGCATCTCGCAGTCGACACTGTCGCCCGTCCTGGTCATAATTGCCGTCGAACTTGCTGTTTGAGGTACTGATTAGCACGAGCATTGGTTGGGTTGCCGTCGATCTTTTTCATTGTTGGTTTTGATTTTTGGATATTGACTGCATTGATAATTATTGGCTCTTAAACTCAACAATTTTAGCTTAGTTTAAGCGTTTATATTGTTTTGAATTCATGACTTTATAACTGAGGAATGATATTAGTTTTCTTACATTTTTTAGAAATTCATAATTAATTGCGTATAGTTGTTTTTTATGCAATATATTTAATCACAATTCTGGGACATCAACGTGATCCTCAAGACCCCGGATGCTAGATTTTAACATTTTATACAAAAGTCTGTTATTGTACATATGTTAACATTTGATACAAAAGCTGTATTTGTTAACATTTGATATAAAAATATTACCGAAAGAAAAGGAATTGAAAGAAATGTTGCTGGATATTCGAGAATTGAGATTGTTTGTTACAATTTTGAAATCATAGGCTTTGAAATTTGTTTTAATGAAGGAATTATGTATAATATTGATACACAACTAAAGTTGCTTTATGTTTTATGGTTGCAGAAAATTCGATCTCATGGCTTTCGTATGAATTCCATCCAACATTGGGTACTTCCAGGACCTTGTTCAAAATCAAATTTCTGCTAATTTGTCGGAAGATCAACGAACTGCTCTCGGAGATGCTCCATTTTATGGGTATTTAGATATTCCAGATCTTCCAATGCAACCAGTTATTGTGGTTTGTTTGTTGGGAGTATTTAATGTTGGCTTTAGGTTCGTTCCGACTTTTTTCATAAGGTATACCTCTTCACAGAGCAAAGCAGTCACAATTTTCAACCATGCATCCAATCATCTGATTTTATCTTTGAAAGTTAGGCTTCTGTTTTGGGGTTTTTGCAAGCTATGACCACCGACCTGTTATGACTGCATCGTGCATGTAACTGAAGGGGTTTTTTTTCATTTAATTTCCCCAAGTTCCACACTACAAAGTCCTTTCTTTTGGTAGATTACTAATCTTTTTCTCGAAACAATCGATCAAACCTTTTTTGCAGTTATTGTATAACCCCAACATTAGAGGGAACAATCGATCAAAGTTTTTTAATCCAGTTGTCAATATTACAAGGCTTAAGTTAACTCTGTATGTGGATAGTGCTTTTAATTTCATTATAGGGTTAACATCTACGCCAGTTGATATTAAATTAAAAATTTTAACTTATAAGTAATACTTGTAGATGGATGGTGATTTTGATGGTGAAGATGTTGTCATTCGAATGTGTGCTGGGGCTGCATTGTCGGTCATGGTTATAGTTTTTACATTTTTGAGAAGACTGTAGCGTCGCCGTAGATCAATAAGGTCTGGACCAAGTGATGAAAGACTACGGCAGGAAAAGACTAGGGCAGAATTGATGAGTCGTATCTATCAAGGTTATGGTGATAGCTGTCAAAACTTCGTTAGAATGCGCTCAGGTGCCTTTATGAAACTAGCAAAGTTAATGAGGAAGAAACATCTGTTAAAGGACTCTAGGCACATTACAGTAAAGGAGCAACTGGCCATAACATTGAATATATTGGGCCATAAATCCAAAAATCGTACGATGAGATCACAATTCATAAGATCAGGGGAGACCGTTAGTAGATACTTCAACAGAGTATTGCAAGCTATTTCATGCATACAAGGCAAGTACATGAAACATGCACCGAATGAAGTGCCTCAAGAGATCCTAAGCAATCCATCATTTTACCCATTTTTCAAGGTATCATCCACTACCAAATTAGCATAATATTACTTATCTAAGCAAGTCATATATTACATTGACAAAGTACGTTGCACTATATAGGATTGCATAGGTATGATAGATGGGACACATGTGGATGCCATGCTACTTGCTTCACTCGTCGCGCGTTTCAGAGGGCGCAAATGTGTCACTCAAAATATTCTTGCGGCTTGCACACCAAACAAACTGTTCACCTATGTTTTAGCTGGTTGGGAGGGGTCGGCTAACGACTATAGAATACTTCAAGAAGCGCTATCTAGGCCGAAGCCATATGGCTTACGGGTGTACGCTAGTAACAAGCTCGATAACGAAAGTAATTACTCACTAATAATTGCATTTTACAATTCTAATGACATTACTGTGTAATATGTAGATAAATATTACTTGTGCGATGCGGGGTACACAACCCAACCGGGTTTTATTTCCTCGTATCGCGGTGTTCGTTATCATCTGAAGGAATTTACGGGGCAAACACCTCAAAATAGGAGGGAGTTATTCAACCTTAGACATTCATCTTTGAGGTCTAAGATTGAAGCTACCTTCGGTATATTGAAGAGTCGTTTCAAGATACTCACAACAAAACCCCACTACCCCTTCCCCGTACAAGTTGACATCGTTTTGGCATACACAGTTCTCCATAACTACATTACAACAGTGGATCCAGATGATGAGTTGCTCAATGAGAGCTTCGACTTTGAAGAGGAAGCTCTTGCAGAGGAAATTAATGAAGAGCCCAATGTTATGGATTTCACTCAGTCCCGATCGGTAAGAGAACAAAGCGCTTCAAAGGATGAGTGAAGGTCTCGTAGAGATCAAATCGCATTGGACATGTGGACCGATTATTGTCATAGGTATCGGCATGGTGACACGTCTGAATCTGCCATGTGATTTGTGTAGTACTTTATGCAGTACTTTTATGTATTACATAGTGTTGGTTTTTCATGTAACTTAATAAGCCTTACTTATCATGGTGACATGTTGTACTTTATGATGACTACGATGGTACTTGGTGAATTTCCCTATTTATCATATATTCACTTGTTGCTGCTTTACTTACATTTGCATGGTATTCATATATTTACTACTTATCATGTTTGGGGTATCAAATTACAATTGTCGAACTATAGGGAATGGGAGACAAATCATCCTCCGCAGGGCATGATGTGGGCAAAGAGCTTAATACTCACTCCCCAACTTCAATGGCCCCACCACCTCCTCCTGCGTTTCCGGCCAGCAGTGCATTCAATCAAAGTTACAATCCCCTCTTCCAGTCAGCCTCACCCTTTGTGCAATCACCCTCAGTATTTCCAACTGTACCGCATTACGATGGTAACTTTTTCCCCATGCTAAACCCCATTTCATCTTACATGCACATGTTCACTTCTCCACCACCTTTGGCACAAACTGTTCAAGGGTCCAATTCATCCGGGCAATTTCATTCTCTAACTAGTATTACATGGTCTACTTCTGATTCAGGTAACAAAAAAAGGTTGACAAACGATGAAGTGGTGGCAACTTCGCCTTGCACACCAAGAAAAGGTAAAGCTCTTACCCATAAGAAACGGAAAAAACCCATTGAAATTGAAGCCGCAAATACTGCCCCAACCAGATGGTGGACGGCTGCACATGATGAAGTGCTCATACCCTTTCTTGCAAATTTGGCCAAGTCTGGTCTTAAACCAGACAAAAATTTTAAACAACATGCGTTTGCAATGGCAGCGGCTGAAGAGAACAAGAATTTTGGTACTTCATTTGTCACCAAAAGTGTTGTTAATCATATGGAAACACTTTGTTCTTGGTTTCAAGACATGCAGGCTGCTCGTAATATCAGTGGCGCAGGTTGGGATGAAGATACGCAAACTATTATGCTGGATCCTGAGAGCTTTGACACGTGGAATGAGGTAAATTAACTTTTAATCCCTTCAAATTTCTATTGGTGTGAATGATGTAGTGTCCTATGCATTGTACTAATGATGTTATTGTTGCATGCAGGATAAAAACAAAAGTAGGCTTAAAGATTATATCAATAAGCCTCTGAAACATTTTGAGAACCTGTCCTTCATTTGTGGAGATGATCAAGCAAGAGGTGACTTTGCTAAGGCTTCAATGGAGAAATTTGGTGGTCAGGAGCCTATTAATCTTGCAGATGATGACAATGAGGATGTCAACATTCCTATGACCCAGAAATCCCAGCCCACGGTCAACATGTTAGATGAAGACAATCAATCACAGAACAATACCGTCAAAGCCCCTTACCAGGACTATCCAAAGAAAATCCCATCGGCTAAAGCGAGGGGGAGGAAGGCCCACTCTGAGCATGAGATCATGAAACAAATGGTAGATGAAGTTAAACATTTTTCTTCTTGTCTCAATCTTGTTAACCTACACTAGACAGAGAAATTGTCCAAAGCTATCTTCGGGCACAAAGATACATACCCAATAGAATGCCTTGAGCTTTTTTATGATACCATATATGAAGTTGAATCCAAGACCAGGCATTTTATAGGTAAGAATGACTTTAGTCAAAGGGCTTTGTTGGACAATTTCATGAAGAAGCAAGATGGGGGAAGCTAGGTTGGCTATCCAGGTATGTGCTTGGTTCCGGTGCCTAACAGCTTGCACTACCAAGTCTGGTATTCTACACTCAGTTCTTCGACTCTTACTATTTACGGGGACATTATGCTGTAGGATAGACCTCTTTTATTTTGCGCACTAGGCCTTACAGTTATGTTATTATGTCGTAAAAACTTCTAGATGGTTGGTATGCCTGTATATTTTGGGTTATGATGCAGTTGCTACCTTTGTGATTTATGTTGATGCAGTCTAGTACATGATGTTGAGTGATGCTTAGTGAGTGGTGCAAAGTGTGACTCAGGTTATGCTGATTGTTTTTCTAATTTTAGGTACCACATACGATTCTATGTCATGGTTGAGGTGCCCCATTAGCGACCTATTATTGCTGGTATGACAAGCTGTCACTTTTTTTAATTTAACTTGAACGGTGCAATGATGAGTGCATGGCCATATTAGATGCGATCACATGTAACTTAACAATCTTAAGGCGAGGCAAGTTCATGCTGGCCTTATTCAGGGAACATATATTACAGTCTTTGATTGTTACAGCTGCAATGTACATGCAACCTGTTGCAAGAATTTATGAGTAGCCTGAGCACTGTTATTTGACCCAGTTTGCACATGCATGCACAACCTGCTGCAATGATGATTGTCTAAATTCCTGATATTCTAATCCAGTAATTAATACTTGCACTGTTTTGGCGAGGCAGTCCCAACATTTACCTAATGAGCTGAGTAAACTGTACCGGACTGCAGCCAACTTTGCGTAGTAGTTGATTACTGGTGTGGGATATATGATGATGTAGACATATATCTGAGCATATTTTAGCCAAATTCAAGGCTCTGGTTAACATGATTTCAAGGCTGCTTTCATGAAGCATTTCACATGCTCAGTACTATTTTGTTACGGGAATTTTATTACGCTGCTTTCTCAAATATTTTTCAGACTGCACAGGATTTTAAACAAAATTTCTATTTGTTACTTGATTCCTATGACCAAGCTAGATTTTGCAGCACTACTCACCTTCCCAGACTACTACACACATGCTCTAGATTTTTCAGCACTACCAAGTATAATCATCTCGTAATTACATTGTTCTGGATGTCTGTATTTCGGTACTGAGTTCTTTTTTGATACGGGTTTTCACATGTGAGTATTTTGCATTGTTGAATTGCAGTTAATAGTTATTGTTTTTTGGCACGTTTTATTACAGATATACATGAAGGGATTTACATCTCATTGTTTTTCAATCTGTCCACTGGTTTATTTCAAATCTGTTCATATACAAGAGTACATGCATTCTAAACAGATTTTTGCATTATTTTTATTAAAAAAGATAAGATTACAATGTTCACGACAACAACGAAAATAGTAAATATTCCTAAGACAACTAGACTTTTCTTCAAGTAATCAACTTGATACTTTGCAAACTTTAGTTCTCTTCGCAAGTGCTTTGTTTCCAAGTTGTCTATGTCTGAGACATCACGAGGAGTTGCTTCATCGAAGTTTGCTTTACTCTTGCTGATCTCGTGCTCGTATGTGCTTGTTTTTCCTTCTTTGCTATCATGCTCAATTTCTGCCCATCTAAAGAATTTGCATTGCCTACTTGGGTATTTTGCGCAGCCCCAAAAGTATTTGCCATTGTTCGGTCCATTTTTGCACAACTTTAATGACGTCGGTATTTGACAGTGGCACGTTACCTCTGCACCTCTATTTTGAGATATTTGGGTTGTTTCCATGGCTCTGCTTGGCCTGAGAAGGAGCCTTCTTGATATCTCCTATTTCAGCCCTTCGAAGAGGGATTGATTGGCAAATGTTTTTCCAGCAGGTACCAACTATATGTAGTGCCTAATTGGGTTACTGTGGCTTTGTTTGAAGAGGCACGGCTTACCGTTAGCAGTGCGATCCTTTTTTGCCTGTTGGTAGAAATCTTACTGTTGCCTGGTTCTTATATATGTTTTGGGAGTTAAGCTCACCCTCATGAGCGTAGATGGGTTTTCTCATTTTGGGGGATGTCACTAGCCAAACAAATATGGCGGGAGAAAAGTGGAAAAGGGCTATGGTTTCTTTATTACATAGTGTTGTACCAAACACTGCAAAAGGAGCACATTGTTTTCAATCTCTTCAATTCACTGTGAAACAAACAAATTATCTCAAATCTGGGAAAACCCATTGAAATGTCAAGAAATAGATTTCATCCTATTATTTTGTTTTCTTTTTTTTTTCCAGAAATTTACCAAACAGCCCCTAAATCAAATAAACTTCATAGTACATACAAGTATATTATTAAATATTCCTCTAGGGTCCATCACCTGATTGGATAGGTTTGCTCTCCGGTCCTCAGTTTGAACAATGAGATGGCTAGTAAAAAGTCTTAAAACATACTAGTATCTTTAAGACTTGTATATTGTGAGAAAAATTCATCAATTAAAATACAGAAAAAGAAAGAAACATTTTCCAGAAGTCTCTTTAGGGGCTGTTTGGTTGGTTTCCAGAAGTCTCTTTAGGGGCTATTTTCAACCATTTCCATCCCTAAAACTTATCCCAATATTTAATAAAATATTATTTTATCATTCAACTCATCTAATAAAATATTATTTTATCATCCAACATCTAATAAAATATTACTTTTATCATCACATTTTCCAACTCATCTCATCTCATCTCATATTTAAAAATCAATCACATCATCCAATAATATTGTGACAACTCATCTCATCTCCTTAAACTTTCATCTCCACTCATTTCCTCCAAAAAAAACAAGAAAATTAATTTCCTTAAGTGTGGGTCACATCATCCAATAATATAATGACAACTCATTTCATCTCATATATTTTTTTATTTTTAAGAATGAACCAAACAAAAAAAAAAAGAACCTATTATAGGAAATAGGTTTCTTATAATACATTTTCTTATTTTTTTTAAGCTAACCAAACAACATCAAAACAAGTTTTCTTAAAAAATCACTCACATCATCCAATAATATAACGACAACTTATCTTATCCCATCTCCTATTCTTTAATTTCTTTTTTTTTTCAACCAAACAACCTTAAAATAAAATTTCTAAGAAATAGATTTCTTATTCTTTGATTTCCCTCTTTTTTAGACAAACAAACAGCCCCTTAATGCCCCCCTCCTCAAGTGTTTACTGCCGCCTTGAGAAAAGGGAGGCCACATTTACTCTGTGACAACTCCTCTCCCTATAAAGTTTGATACGTAAACTCACTCGTCCTCTTGATTCATTCAAAGCCTTTGACCAGATTCTTCACGTGAGCCTGCAATAGTCACCAGTACTCCTCAACAATACTCGTTACATCCACTATTAGAAAATTAGTCCATCATATCTTTGGTATTCCTAAATAAATCATTTAAATCATTGAAATGACTATTAGAACATCTCCAACCTTATTTCAAAAAGTCATTTTGATACCAAAAGAACATCAAAACTGTCTCCAAACTAGCGCCAAAAGCTACGCTATTTTAGGTCGCTGCTACAGTGTTGTGCTAGGAATGACGCAACACTGTAGATATAGAGTTTTTTCTTTTTCTCAGTTTGCCCTTAAAATTGGTTATAATAAATTAAATATTTCAACCATATCTCATTTCATCCATCATATTTCTTATTTGGTGTAAAATTTGGTGTAATAGGTTAGAGATAAAATAGTGATTTGATGTAAAAATTACATTAACTTAGTGTAAAAACTACACCATTTTAGATTTTTGGATTGGAGATGCACTTAGAAAGTTAAGTCTTATAGTTATTTTAGATCTAGTCCCTTAATTTATAAAACTGTCATTATGTAACTCAATTTTCATAAGTTATTCCAAACTAACCCCTAGCTCTACTTGCTACCTATTGTCTTAACGGACAAACTAATTTCAAAGTAAACTATGAAAACCGGGGGGTCTTGTAGAAGTTTCCATGATTAGAGGGGCTAATCTCAAACTATACTAGATTTAGGGGACAAATACCTAACAAGACCCAATAAACTAATGAACCGGATTCCCTTGGGCATTAAACATTGGCATCACATCACATGGGGCGTTAAACGAGGCACAATAATATGCTACTCTCTCACGTGCAAATTTTTTATTTTTATTTTATTTTAATTAATTAATTTATTTATTTGGGTATAAAGAGGGCCTTCCACAGTCTAAATTTATAAGCTCCTCCTATCCAAAAATCATCCATCTTCTCCTTCCTCCAGTTTAATCATCAGATTGGAGGAAAGAAGAACCCAACACTAACCCTTGACGAGCTCACTGGTGAAAATATGAAGGACGACGATGAAGAGGACGGAGGCAGTAGCAACAGATGCTTACGTTGGATTGGGAGGTATTGGAAATTATCAGGTGAGAGGTTTTAACTGAGAAATTGTTGTTGATTGAAGAAACTCTTAATTATTAGGTTTAGATATATTTTCTTTTAGAAATTAGTTTTATTGTTTCATTAGAACATTTTGTTGGCAGGAGCAATATTGACACTAATTCTCGCTCTCTTAGAATAGAGTCCGGTATTTAAAATCCTCCATCATTTCTAACTCTTTTATAATTTTTTATTTAATTAGGATATTAGAATATTGCATTAGATTGCCAATTTTGGAACTCATCTATGGTAGGATTAGTTCACGTGATTATTGTTTGGAATTTTCAATGATACATTTTTGCTGCAGCTAGTTCATATGTTTATATTATGTAGTTTCTTGATGTTTCTCATGTGAATTTAAGTGACTGGGTTCTCATTCGCAACGCTTTAGGTTTATTTAGGCTTCGTTTGAGCACCATGATGTTTTTTTTGTGTTTTTGTTTATCTAGAGGTATATCTAGAGGAAATAATTAAGGGAAAATTGTTTTAATTCCCCAAAAGTGAAAAATCATTGTGCAACAGCCCCTGTACTTTTACTTTTTTGTATAAACCCAAAATACACTGTAAAAGTGCCTTTCAGCCCCTCCAGCTCGGCAGAATGAGCTGTAATTCTCAGAAACCCGACTCTACCCTTCCCGCCCACTCAGCTACAGCTTCCGTGCGTTGGTAACGGTGCCCGATCACTCTGCCACTATCGAGGCTCGCTCTCTCTCTCTCTCTCTCTCTCTCTCTCTCTCTCTCTCTCTCCTCTCTCCCTCCCACACTCTTTCTCTTGCCCTCTCTCCGGCGAAATACCCAAATCTGCACTCTAGGGTTAGGTCGGAACCGGGTCGAAGATGGCGAAAAAATCGGCGACGAATTCAAAGTTGTTCACCGTCCTCTGCCGCTGCAACGTTAGGAACATGCATCGACGAACGACGAGCGAGAAGACTCGCCCTCGACCGAGGTTAAAGCAAGCCCCTCGCTGGCGTCGACTGGTGAAGACCCCCCCTCGCCTTCCAAGAAGTACAAAGACCCCCCTTTGCCATTTGAGACCGACCGTGGTACCGATTCTCTCACATCCTCTCTCGCCTCCAAATCTTCATCCACCCATGCATCATCATGAAGCCACCCAGACGTTGTTGAGTTTTCAAAGTGGGGTAAGGAGAAAAAGGAAAATTACAAGTTCACAACAAGCACCAAAGAAATCCATAAAGAAGTAAGATGGTGTTATATTTTTCAATTTAGATAGATGATACAGATTAATGTTGGTGCATTGTGAACTATATGCCTGGATATATGTAATGTAACATATTAATGTTAGGGCTGAATAAATGGCTGTTACGTTTTGTTATAAGTTACTAATGTTTCTTATAAACTGTTAACTCTGGACATTGGTTGAAGGTATTGATAGCCGATACCTGACTTTACAGAACATGTGTTAAGTTTTATTGGTGGATAACAAGTCTAGCTATTGTTTGTTAAAGTGTATAGCGTAACTGTTACATTTCATCGTTGCATGTTAGCTATTGGCTGTTGGATGTTAAGTTAAGTGGGGTTGATGTTAAATGTTAAATTTTAATACAAGAAAAAGTCAGGTGTTGTTGAAATTAGACCTACAACTATTTTCGTCGCATATTGTAATTTTATGAAAGTCCTCGAATCGAGAATGCGGCAATGTCATTGGGATGCATACCAAGGGTGTATATTCCAGCATTATGTAAAGTTTGGCCCCCAGCAGTAGATCGACCAACGCTAAAACTTGTATTGAGTCACTATAAGGGTAATGAAGTGGCGTTTTCTCTGCCCGATGCCGAAAGTGAGAGAGAAAAGGGTGTTTATTTTGATATGGACTGGGTGCATGAACACACTGGTTTCCCAATTGATGGAGAAATAATTTACAATAATAGAGATCATTTCCCTATGCTTTGGATGGAGTATTTTGGTGAACATTTTACTAGAATCCCAAAGAAATCAGTGAAGAATATGCGGAGATATGTGGAAAGGCTACTGAAATCTCTTGTTGAATCAAGAAAGGAGAAGGATATTGAGAAATTTGTGTTACTACAGATACTTTATCAATGTTTAATGATGTGGTTCCCTAGCAGTATCCAAGGCATCCCAAGGCTCTTGTTCAAATATGTTGATTCAATTGAAAGAGTAAGGAATGTGGTCTGGGGGAAATACATCTATGATCAGACGAAGAAAGGAATTAAGATTTCCAGGGAAGGTCTAAATAGGCCAGGAGTTAGCTATGTACCTGGATACATGCCTTTGATCCCTGTAAGTTGGATTAAATGTTTTATATGTTGTGGTTAACCTGTGAATGTGAACGCTTGCATGTATTCTGTCAACTTAAGTTAAAAAACCATTAAGGTTAACTGGTTCATGTTAACTATTTTAAGGTTTTGGTTAACTATATTCAGGTTCATGTTAACTATATTGTTGTCAATGTTAAAGTTTGTATTGTCAGTATTAACTATATTTCAGTTCAGTTCTGTTAACTATATTCATGTTTAAAAGATTAGTAGTGCATATTAACTGATTAACATGTATTATTTGTTTGCAGCTCTGGTACTATGAAATGACAGGGATTAAAAGATATGCCCTGAGCAATAGATTCAAGCCACCCCTCACTAACTGGGTAAAGATTGGTGAGAAGTATGGATCTTTCTGAAAGAGCATAATAGTTGCCAAGGCTGAAAAAGCTAGTATCCATGTTGTACATAAACCAATAGCTGAAATTGGCCCATGGGTAGAGAAATATCC
The DNA here is from genome assembly GCA_022839385.1 of Asparagus kiusianus. NCBI lineage: Eukaryota > Viridiplantae > Streptophyta > Magnoliopsida > Asparagales > Asparagaceae > Asparagus > Asparagus kiusianus. The sequence continues at coordinate 12,555 of BQKN01048502.1, read as the reverse complement.
ACTCAGAAGGTCATTGATGAGGGAAGATGATCATACGAGGATTAGAAGTGAAGGGATTGAACTACAATTTCCAGTCGTAGGAAAGAAGTGGACACGGCTTTTCTAAGATGCTAAATCATAGATGATTAAAGAACCTTTAATTTGTATGTGTTAACTGTGGGCATTTAACTGTTAACCTTTATAAGCAACATGTTAACTGTTTCTTATTTCTAAATTATAGATTTTGTTAAAAGCCATTGATGATGCTTTCGAAATGAAAAATGAGATTGAGGCGTTATCAGTTGAGGAGCAACTGAAATTTTGGAGAAATGCTGCTAAAGTAAACCAGAGAATATGTCGTGCATTGAGGGTCTCCAAGAAAATGTATTGTCAAACCTTCATGAACGAGATTCGTAGACTTAACGAAAAGGTTAAGGTGTTGGAGGGATCTAGTGACATAGTAGATCCCTTGGTTTTAAAGGACAATGTGAAGAAGCTTATTGCATAGCAGATGAAAGGAAAGCCAACCGTGGAAGAAGAGGACAAGCATGATGTTTATGGAGAAAACCTTGATAATGAGCTCATATTTGAGGATGAAGAGGACAAGAATGGAGAGAGAGACGATGTGACCAAGAATGAAGGGGTCGAGGAAGTGACCAGGAACGAAGAGAGAGATGAAGTGATCAAGGATGAGAAGGACAAGCAGTTGGTTGAGGAGAGATCTAAGGTGGCGGAGGAGACAAAAGGACCGACAATAAAAGATGTGCATACGTCTGTGCAAGAGGAGGAAGGTGGGGTTGAGAATGTTCCACTCATCAAAAGAATGAAGAGGTCGAGGAGGCCGGTGAGCAAAAAATATGTGGGTTATAGGAGTAGAGTTCTAAGCACAAGAGCAACCAAGAAAAGTCAACATGTTAGGATACTATTCACTAAGGATAAGAAACCGAAGGCTAAGGGAGGGGAGCACAAGTAAGGAGAGCACAAAGATGAACCAATTGTTATCAGTGAGAAGGTAGAAAAAATAACAATTTACTACGATGACAGCGTTGCCAAGTGGGATGTGCTAAAAAGCACATATTTGTCAGATGTTGATCGTGCTGCATTAAAAGAGGTGAATGAGGGTATTCCTGATGTAGAAACGTTTAGCTTACGAGTGTTGGATAGCGCTGGGACTTTTATACATAACTATAGAATACCAAGCAATGTGGCAGCAAAACTCTCAGCTGAGGAAAGCAAATGGCTCGTGCATTACTGCAAGGGGGGATGTAGCACGTAAGTGCTGATTTTAAATTTTAAGATGTTAACGTTTAGTAATTTAATGTTAACTCTCTTTAATAAGTTGTGAACCTCTGTTAGCTGCTTGTTATGTTTGTGCGTTTAGTTGTTAGCTTTCATGTTTTAGATTTTAACCCTCCGTAATTTATTGCTTTTAAGGCACGTCGATGTCATCGTTACTGATAACAACACAATTACCTTCACGGAACTACTCTATTTGCTCCGCGAGGGAAGGCTCGATGACAAAGTAATAGAATCTTTAAGCACGTTACATATTGAGTGAGTCAATGTGATTTGAAAGTGTAACATTTGCCTAATTGAATGCAGGTAACAGAGGCCATCTTAGACAGATTACGGCAATGGTTGTAGTTGACTGAGAACGCTGCTTTAAACAAGCAGTATGGGATTGTATCTACATATTTCTGCGTAAGACCGTTACTCATATTATAGTTAACATGTAAGCTCTTATAGTTATAAGTTTATAAATAATAATTAACATGGTTCAGCTTGTGTAGTCTCATATAATAGTTAACATGTTAACCACAATAGTTTACATGTTAACCATAACAGTTAACATGTTAACCATAATAGTTAACATGTTAACATGTTAAAGATTGCTCTTGCTTATTGTCTTATTTTTGTAAAACAACATTCACTCTAAGGAGACCAGCCTCATATGCGTCGATATGAACTATATGAACTTTATATACAATAACATATTGTGGCTGGCCGATCAATACTCATATTCCCAATTGTTCGCCATGACCATTGGCATTGTGTCAAAGTTAGAATGGATGAAAATTTAGCTTTGCACTATAGTTCGGTAACTCACTCTGCTTACCTTGAGCCTGTTAATAAAATTATAAACTTCATGGACCATATGAAGGCTACATTTGATCCTCAAAAGGTGTGTAGGACATTTCAATATAAGGAAATCTTATGCGATCCTCAAAAGGAAAGGTACATTGGAAATAAGCATTATTTTATTAAAGAATTTTCGTCACCAAAATTAACATGTAATATGTATTTTTATTTTGTGATTTGTAGCTACGACTGTGGGATAGACGTTTACCTTTATGTACGGGCTATTCTCTAGAAAGGTGATGTACTGCATGTTACGTCGGCCGATGATTTATCGGAGGTAGTGCGCGCAGGGCTTGCCGCGAAGCTGATAAAAGAAGGTTGGGAATTCAAAAATATCAAGGGCACACTAGTCGTGGATGACCCAGAATTGAAAGAGTCTGCATGTGCCGCAAATGTACAGTCTAAGGAAGAATCCTAGATAGATAAACAACTGAAAACAATCTTTACCCTTCAGCTTGTATAGATTATAGTTAACATTTCTGGGGTGTAATGTGTTAACAGCTAATAAACTATAATTAACATGTAATGAATTATAGTTAACTGCATTCTGCTGTGCGTAAGTTTATACCATATCAGGTTCACTTGCTATATATTACAGTTAACAGGTAAATCCTCGACGTTCATATACACAACTAACGACATATATAAGTATTACAAAAGTCAATAGGACAAGTATACACAGCTAATGACATACATAAATCCTCAACGTGCTATCTGTATAGCTTAACAATTTAACAAAAAGAGTTAACATGTTAACTGTGTAACTTAACAATGTACGGGAGGAAGTTAACGTGTTACCTGTGTAGCTTAACAAGTTAACAAAGAAAATTAACATGTTAACTGTGTAACTTAATAATGTAGGGGAGAAAGTTAACGTGTTACATGTGTAGCTTAACAAGTTTACAAAGAAAGTTAACATTTTATCTGTGTAACTTAACAACTTACTGCGAAAGTTAACGTGTTACATGTATAGCTTAACAAGTTAACAAAGAAAGTTAACATGTTAACTGTGTAACTTAACAATGTACGGGAGAAAGTTAACGTATTACCTGTGTAGCTTAACAAGTTAACAAAGAAAGTTAACGTGTTAATTGTGTAACTTAACAATGTACGGGAGAAAGTTAATGTGTTACCTGTGTAACTTAACAAGTTAACAAAGAAAGTTAACATTTTATCTGCGTAACTTAACAATTTACTGCGAAAGTTAACGTGTTACCTATGTAACTTAACAAGCTACCAAGAAAAGTTTATATGTTACATGTGTAACTTAACAATCTAACAGAGTAACTTAACAAGCTAACAAAAGTATTTCAATAGTCAATAGAAAAAAATTTGTGCTATATATTATATCACATTTGCATTATAGTTCACATCCCTACAAAAGTATTTCAGTTCATATACACAGCTACTACATACCTACAAAAGTATTACATACACCCAAATATGTTTTAGTTCATATACACAGCTACTACATACATACAAATGTATTACATTCACCCAAAAGTATTTTAGTTCATACGTACAAAAGTGATTCACATCCGCAACTCATATCAATCGGCGATCGGTTCATTGCATGTTGCTCGGTTATGGCCTTCGGTGTGGCATCGAGAGCATTTCAAAGGCCGTTTGTAAATTGTTCGATTGTTGATACGTTGTGTTTTATTTCTCCCCTTTCTTTTGGTAGTATGTGGTGGAAGTAGTTCGATATCATCCCTTGGCACACTTCGTTTCTCAAAATCTGGTCTAGGATACAGAATCAGCTCATAGCTCTTTTTAAATGCTTCTGTGTACATAAACCAATCGCAATATTAGTAAATGTCTCTCTTCATGTACGAGATGACTGCACATGCATGTTTACACGGAATTCGCATGACGTTCCAAGCACGACAAGTGCATGTCTTCTTCTCCAAATCAACGCGGGTAGTTTTATGTGTTTGCACTTCAAATATGTTAGCTGCAGCTTATTTAACATCCAATGGAAGACCTTTCTCTATATTTTCTTTAAGCACCATCTCTGCTTGTGGACAGAGATATCCAGTCCATTTATCTCCAAATAACCGACGATTACTCATTCGGACCATTATTTATTTACGAATATGGTCAACCATTTGTAGAATTCGTAGCATTCTAGCCTCCCTTATCGAATTATTAAAAGACTCAGCGATATTGGATGTTACGTGCTCATACCTGAAATTATATTAGGAGAGCATTAACAGTTATACGAATATATGGTCATATTCATAGCATTAACATTTCATATATATAGCCAACAATTTCAGGACATATACATTATCAATGTTGACAGTTAACAGATTACAAATATCAGTTAATAGCTAAGGGATTACAGTTAACAGTTTACAAATAAGAGTTAACAGGTCACATATAAGAGTTAACGTAAGAGTTAACAAGTCACAAATAAGGGTTAACAAATAATTGAATAGAGTTAACAGATTGCATATAACATTTAACTGATAATTTAATATAATTAACAACCTCCTAAATTTTGTTATTAGTTAAGAAATAACTGAATATAGTTAACAACTTGAGTATAGCATTTAACAAATCCAAAGTTAACATGCTACATATCATAAGTTCATACATTAGCGTAGATATAGAACATCTGAATAACGTTACCTTATTTCCGAAAAGAATGCATTTGCCCATTGATCAGGAGAGTAGTTCACAGCAATGTTGTATGCCCTGATCCATGTCATATATCTCTTTCATGTACTCATTCCATTTAGCTATTGTGTATTTATAACAAGCAGCTTGGAGCAAGTTCCCCAGAACATGAGTGTCCTTTGAGTTCATGCCAAAGTCCTTAAGCTTTAACCTGAAATTTTCAACGAGATGTAGAACACACCTCGAATGTAGAGCTTCTAAAAAATACTCTTTTACTGATTCTTTAATTCATTTGCCTGCATCAGAAATTATAACCAATTGGTGAGGAGGATTGTAAGGGTCAGTCCTCTTATAAAGTATATATGGACCATAGACCATAGAGGAACCACTTCCAATTCATCAAATTCTCTTGATCACATATGCAATACACTAAGGGAAATATACCTTGGTTCCCATTGTATGTTATGGTCAAAAGGAGCATACCTTTATAACGATCCTTCAAAAATGTACCATCCAAAAATAGAAGGGGTCTGCATCCACTCAAGAAACCATTGATACATGCAGCGTAATAAACAAAGAGTCTTGAAAACCTTCCCTCATTCTGGTCAACATGTATATAGCTATCGGGATTTGTCTCTTTTACCATGCGCTCATACCTAGTCGTGTAAGAAGAAACAAACCATTTGTTAACATGTTATCAGTGTAGCTTAACAAGCGACCAAAAAAGTTAACATATTATCGGGGTAACTTAACAAGTTAACTAAGAAAGTTAACAAATTATCTGTGTAACTTAACAAGCTTACAAAAAAGTTAACATGTTCCCCTTGACATTTACCAAACCAACGATGAAACTTAACATGTTATCAATGTTATCAATGAACTTAACAAGGAACATGTTATAAATTTGTTTTAACAAGCAAACTTTGAAACTTAACAAGTTAACAACAAAGCTCAGAATTTACCATCGTAGTTGATCAAAGGACTCATATATATCCCCATACAGCTTCTCCTGTGCTCTCTCTTCCCCCCACCATATCTTACTGTAATCAATTCTAATGTTGTAGTTTGTGAGGAACTCCTTTTGCACATCAACGGGACATATTTTTGGATGGACCTTCAGAAGTGGTTGTAACTGTGTTGTAATGAATTTACGGGATGCCCTTGAACGACCTGCATTTTGCCCATGTTGTCCACAAGTGTGTTCATTAACAAACTTCTTAATCGAAAGTCTATTTTCATTCTTAACAGGTGAAGCAAACAACATCCATGAGCACTCGTAAGTTTTTTTATATCGGCAATATACACGGATACGTTTTGGTTCGTTCTTTTTAAATTTATAATCAAACATTTTGGTCAGAGCATAGTATGTCAGCGCCAACCTTAATTCCTCAGCACTTTTAAATTCTTGACCCTCTTCAGTTAATACATTGTGCCACCAACAAGGAATCATTACTGTGTTGTTAACAATGTCATCGGACCGCACTACAATGCTACCGTTGTGATTATCATTTGGAATTCTTTTTGAACTATGATTTGCGGTAAAAGTGCTATCAATAAATTGTGGCTTCAATATATTCATAATGCTACACAAATATAAATATTTTTTCTTAAAATAACGAATAGGACTTGTAGTTAAATTCTGCATCTTTAAAAGTTAACACATATGCCATAAAGCTTAACAATCGTGCGTAGAAAGTTAGCGTATATTAGTTAAAAGCTAACATTTAACCTGAAATAATTCGCTATGTTATCATTTCTCCACATTCTACTCACGCAATTCACAACTTTTCAAAAAATTTAAGTGTAAATATAACTTACATTTCAGGAGGTTCCTTCGGGGTGTTCTGACATTTGAAAATATCTACATCTATAGTAGCTCGAATATGGATCTCCAGACACCCGATATTATGGTTGTGCTCCACCATACACTTCATATCATCCTCATTCTCAATCTCAAAACTCAGATCAGGGATCCTTTTAGATTTATAAACTATTGATAACGCATCATAAGGAACCTTCAACCTCTCATCCACGTCAAACTTAAACTCAAAAAAAGAGGTTGCACATGTTACCCTTGAGAACACTGCTTTCTCACCCAAAGACCCTATGCAAATCAGGGGGTTCTCAGCCATAAATAAAGGGGATTTAAGAGGATTTATGAAGGGCACGTTAGGACAAGCAGGGGGTTGAAGATCATAAGCCCTAACCGCATAAATCTACCCTTTGCATCATAAATACACTCTATTCAAAGACGGTTGGGTTAAAAGGATATATAATGGAGGGAGCACGCCAAAATTTCCCCCCAAAACAACCATCACCTCGCCTTAATTGCGACGGGGATGGATCGCCAGCGATCGGATCTCGTTTTCAAGGCACGGAGAGAAAGGCAGGGGTATTTTCGGGTCTCTTGGTGCAAATACGACTAAGAGAAAGGCTTTTAGGGCTCATGCATATTTTTTTGAATTTTTAAGGGCTTTGGCATATGGGCCAAAGTACATGGGTCTAGGCCACATGAGAAGTCCACTTTTGGGGACTTGAAGCAATTTTCCCAATAATTAATTATGATCATCAATTTGTAAAATATCTAATTTGTATACGTTAAATTTTTAATTCTTCAGTTAAAATGACGAATGGAATTCCGATTATTTGCTTATTCAATGGGAAATTGAGTGTTGGAATGAATAATTTGCCTATATATGACGGAGACTCTAGAAAAATGATCATGTTGTTTAGAAATTGTAATTTTGATGGAATGATGAAGCAAATATACTGAGTTACCAGAAATAATCATGCCGAAAATACCATTTAGGTCTTCGGTAATTGTCCAATAAATAAAAAAAGAACAATTGCTATAGAGATCACCACTGATGAAGAATTGAATGACATGATACAACTTGCGGATAAACAAATTGCAATTGAGTTGTTCATTGAAAATATTCCAAAGTCTGGGGTTATCGAAGTTTCGTATGCTCACGGAGAGTTCTCTCGCATGCTTGAAAGTCAAATCTCGTTATCTCAAAGTGCCTTGCATTTAAAAAATGACTCAGGTGCAATGTCAAGTGACATGTTTCACAACACATCGGGTCATGTTTCAGTTGATTTACCGGTTGGTGGTTCTATAATAGAAGAGGACGAATATGTAGATGCTGCTGATGATAATGAAGATGTTGAGTCCGAGGAGGAACGTCTTGATAGTATGCAGTTCATAATTGGAGAGAACAATGATGACGCAAGTTGGATGAATGAATATTGCGTGAACAACGATTATGTAGAGTATGAAGAACTGTTGCCCAAAGAGTTTAAAAATGACGAGTGGATAAATAACTCACAAGCTGAGTTAGTTGAGTCTGGTCCTAATTTCGATCGACCCGAGAATATCACTTTCAAAAAAGGAGATCTATTCGAGAATAAGGAAAGCTTAATTTTCGCTATACGTGAATGGGCAATTAGGAACCGGGTCAAATTCAAGCCAGTGGAATCCAATACAACTAGCTACCATGTAAAGTGCTACTTCAACGAGAAATGTCAAGCCGCTTATACAAGTGCTGCATACGATAGAAATTTAAAATGTCCATGGAAGCTTAATGCAGGTGTTGGTAAAAACTCTAACATGCAATTTATGATCTCAAGTTATTGCGGACTTCATACATGTTGCAATCCGACTGTCGCTAATGATCATAAGACAACAACTTCCGCTTATATCATGAAACTAATTATGCCCGAAGTTAGGTGGGAAAATTGTGTCAAGGCCCCAAATATTGGAAGCTCATGTGACCTGGCCCTTTGTATTTTGGGCCATGTGATTCAGCCCCAAATACATGGTGTATTTGTGTTAAGGGCCCAAAGTTGCTGTGAGAGAGAGAGAGAGAGAGAGAGAGAGAGAGAGAGAGAGAGAGAGAGACCCAGTTGAAGTTACAATTTAGGGGTTTTTGTTTTTGGGCCCATTTGTTTACTCCACTTTATCTTTAAACCCACCCATTATTATTTGTATCTCTAAGCCCAACTCTTTTTTTGTATTTATCTTTAAACCCAATCTCCAAAATACAATACTTTGAGCACTTGTTTTATATAGAATCAAGGTAAAAACCCCAAAATACCCCTTTCCTCATATAAACCAGTATCTCTCCTCAAAATCCCCTTTTCACCTTAGCCCTAAATTAAAAAAATGAAAGCCCCTTGCCTCCATCGCCTGTCTCCAGCCGCCATGACCCGTCTCTAGCCGCCTTTGCTGTCGCCGTTGCCGTCGACCTCGCTATCGATCGTTGCCATCGACTTCTTAGTTGCTCCGTCGCCTCGTTTCCGTCCCAGATCTCGCCGCCGACTTCTTAGTTCGATCTCGCCGTCGACCTCTTAGTTCGATCTCGCCGCCGACCTCTTAATTCGATCCCGCCGCCGTCGACCTCTTAGTTCGACCGTCCCAGATCATTGTCCGTAGTCATTGCCGCCCGTCTCCAGACAAATTTGCTGTCGAACTCGTCGTTGCATTTCCATCCCAGATCATTGTCGTCACCTCTAAGTTCGATCTCACCGTCAATCTCGCTATCCCCTTGTCGCCGACGCATCTCGCTGTCGATGCTGTCGCCCGTCCCAGTCATCATTACCGTCGAACTTGCTGTTTGAGGTACTGGTTAGCACGAGCATTGGCTGGGTTGCTGTCGATCTTTTTCATTGTTGATTTTGATAGTTGGATATTGACTGCATGGATAATTATTGGCTCTTAAAATCAACAATATTAGCTTAGTTGAAGCGTTTATATTGTTTTGAATTCATGACTTTATAACTGAGGAATGATATTGGTTTTCTTATGTTTTTTAGAAATTCATAATTTATTGCGTATAGTTGTTTTTTATGCAATATGTTCAATCATAATTCCGGGACATCAACGTGATCCTCAAGACCCCGGATGCTAGATTTTAACATTTGATACAAAAGTCTGTTATTGTACATATGTTAACATTTGATACAAAAGTCTGTTATTGTACATATGTTATTGTACATATGTTAACATTTGATACAAAAGGTGTATTTGTTAACATTTGATATAAAAATATTACCGAAAGAAAAGGAAATGAAAAAATGTTGCTGGATATTCGAGAATTGGGATTGTCTGTTACAATTTTGAAATCATAGGCTTTGAAATTTGTTTTAATGAAGGAATTATGTATAATATTGATAGACAACTAAAGTTGCTTTATGTTTTATGGTTGTAGAAAATTTGATCTCATGGCTTTAGTACAAATTCCATCCAATGTTGGGTACTTCCGGGACCTTGTTCAAAATCAAATTTCTGCTAATTTGTCGGAAGATCAACGAACTGTCCTCCGAGATACTCCATTTTATGGGTATTTAGATGTTCCAGATCTTCCAATGCAACCAGTTATAGTGGATTGTTTGTTGAGAGTATTTAATGTTGAAAAATGCAGTTTCAAAATTGGAGGAAAATGGACCTCCTTTGGTGTTGAAGAAGTTGGGAGAATTACGGGTCTTCCGATGGGGAGGATCTATAGTAGACACGCCGTTTTATAGAAGTGATCGCGATACAATCTACAAGCATGTGCTTTCATATAGTACTAAGGCTGAAATCGAAAAAGATATGAAGCGCAGGACTAGAAGAGGTAAGAAGAAAAGTGATGAGGGTAAGAAGAAGTTTGTGTGTGCTAGAAGAGATAGGCTGGGTGAACTTATCAAGCAGATGGCCGAGCTTAGAGATACTCTTTTGCCACTGATGCTCGTGGCTTTCATTATAGGCTTCATATTATGCCCTCAAGCTAGTTTGAGTTGTCCCTTGTTTGTATTTAGATATGCTGAGAAATTGGGCGCTCTTAAGGAGTATAATTGGGCTGAATTAGTATACAATGTGTTGCGTTCTGAGATGGATAAGGCTAAGAAAACCATCACTAAGAGGTTTGAGGGAAATCGATCTAGAGGTGGTTATATGGGGGGTTTTGCCTCGGTTTTGGTGGTAAGTTAACATTTACTACCTTTTTATGTCATTCTCCATTGCATATATGTATGTCATTTAGTCATGTTTATTGTTGAGCTAAACTTTTCATTTTCTCATAGATTTGATTTTAGGGAAAATTGCTTGGGGGAACCAAGTTAAGTTGGGCCATTCATCCCCACCCCAAGCCCAAAAAGCATAACCACAAAGCCCTTATACAGAAAAAGAAATGCAACAAGCCCCCAAAATGAGTACAGATACACTACCCCAAAAAGTATCCCCAAATTACCCTTCCCAATTCACTATACCACCCTCTCTGAGCGCTGTTATCAAAACCACCTGTAACAAATTTCGAGACCATCTTCCCTGTCGAAACCCTCCTCCTCCCAAAACCACCGTCGACGACAACGCTTGGGAACCGTCTTCGCTGTCTTTGTGCTTGTCGTCTTCGTCGAAGACCCCCACCGCTCATCGTATTCTTCGAAACCCTCTTCCTCTGAAGACCGCCGCCGCTCGTCGTCGTCGTTTTCGTCTTCGGCAACTCACATTAGATCCGGTTTCGTCGACTTTGTCTTCGCCGTCTTTGTCGAAGACCGCCGCCGCTCGTCATATTCTTCGAAACCACCGACGCCCCTCGTCGTCTTCCTCTCAAGACCACCGACACCCCTCGTCGTCGTCTTTCTCTTCGGCGACTCACCTGTGAACCGTCTTTGTCGATGCTCGACCGTCGACAAGATCCACCCCCCCCCCGACCGCAAGCGAGTCGCTGGAGTCCCTTTGCCAAACCGAACAGTGACGCTCGCTGGGATGTCGACATCATCATCTCACTCATCTGAATCAGCGAGGAGCAAGCCTAAGATGTAAGTATTAACCCAATCATTCACATTTGACGATTTAATGTGTTTGGCATTGTGATTTTAGCCGTATTAGAACCCTAAGTTGATGTAGTATCTGTTGTGTTATGTTTTACAGTACGCATGATATCAGAAATTCTTGCAATATACGTGGATATTGTACATTCATGGATGGAATTGCTCCACGGATGAGGGCTGAACATTGGAGGGCGTATGGATCCTCCAATTTCAAAAATTATGTTAGTTTTGGACCAATTTCAGCGGACAAGGCTACGATCATGTTGCTTCTAGATCATCTGGATTTAGCCACGGGGAAGTTCTTTTTCAAGGATAGCCAAACTAGGACTGCACAAGCGTATACTTTTGATGTAAATTGGGTGCGTAAACATATTCGGTTTAATGATGAAGGAGAGAAACCCGAAGGCAACCATGATACGGAGAATAGGATATGGAACACATACTTCTCCAACAAACAACAATCACAATACAAGAGTGGCCGAGACTACCTTGAGGCCCTATTGAAAAGATTGGTTCAGTCAAGAAAGAGGACGGATGTTTTTGATTTTGTTATGGTTCAAATCCTTTATCAACTCGCAATGATATGGACTCCGACCGCGAGAATGAATGCACCCCGGCATATGTTCAAATATATAGCTCTGATAGATATCGTTGATAATTTGCCATGGACGATGATCATCTACAATGAATTGTGGGACTCTTTCAAGGCTCTGCGAAGATAGCGAAGAAGGGGCAGACATATCTCATCGGTTACGCTCCCTTGTTATCGGTGAGTTATATGTGTTATTTGTAAGTAATATGTTGCATTTGCACCTTATCTGTGATCATTACCTTTTACATGTGATATATGATTATATGTGACATTTGTATCTAATTTGTATTGTTTAAGTTTCCTATTTATTTGTAGTTTGTATGTGATATTATCTTGTTATATGAGATTATTTCCAATTAAATATGATATTATCTTGTTATATGTGATAAGTGTCTTCTACATGTGATATA